>CAUYQV010012628.1:0-10837 GCA_963574575.1 Galagoides demidoff | reverse complement strand
CAGATGTCTTTCCAAAAGGAACATATTAGTTTACATTCCCACCAACAGTGTAGGAGTGTTCCCTTTTCTCCACATCCATGCCAGCATCTTTGGTTTTGGGATTTTGTGATATGGGCTAATCTCACTGGCGTTAGATGATATCTCAAAGTAGTTTTGATTTGCATTTCTCTGATGATTAAGGATGGTGAGCATTTTTTCATATATCTGTAGGCCATGCGCCGATCTTCTTCAGAGAAATTTCTCTTCAAGTCCCTTGCTCACCCTGAGATGGGATCACTCATTTTCTTCTTGCTAATATGTTTAAGTTCTCTATGGATTCTGGTTATTAAACCTTTGTCCGAGACATAACCTGCAAATATTTTCTCCCACTCTGAGGGCTGTACAGTTCCCAAAAACCTCTCAAACTTCCCCACCTGAGAATTGTGTCGCTCTCATTTCAAGAGCTGTGCTCTTCTGAGATCTCCACAATGTTCTATTTCAATCTGCTCACTAACTGCTCGATTATAGCTATCATATTTTGAAGTTTCAATAGGGATTTTCTGACTTTAAAATATCCTGTTTTTAGTGTCTCCTGCCCTTGTTTCATGAATAGAATAGTTCCTTTTATCTGAGTGTATCAGTAATTTTTGGAATTTTTCTTAACTCATAATTGCTTTGTTTTCTAAGATCCTTTTAATATTTTGTCCATTTTCCCCTTTGTCTTCCATTTCGGATGCCGTCCTCAAACTTGTTAATCCTTGGCTCTTCTTCCTAGTGGGGCCTTCTGAGACTTACAGAAGGGGAAGGAAGCTGAGTTGTGGGTGAGACTGGCCCCACCTCCAGTCTCTGATCTACACCACCTGCTGGGGGCCCTCCCACAGGTTTTTGGTCAGCTGTGATGGCTCTCCTCTTCAATTTGTTTTTGTTTTGTTTGTCTTCAGAAAACTATTAGTTTAGGCTGGGCTGTCATGGCTGGGAGTTTTCCTTCTCTCTCTTTTCCTCTTTTCCCTTATAAATATCTTCCCAGATTTCATGTTCAGACTAATAACTCAATTTTCTGGCTACCATTAATCCTGATATTTACTGTCTGCTATATACTTTTCATCCTGACATTTTGCTTTTTAACTGGAAAGATACCAAGGAATTTCCTAAAATTTAAATTTTTCCCCATGAGAAAGGTACTTTGGCATCTGTACTTTCTCTTTGTATTCAGAGTAGTCCTTTTCTCTTTCCTGCAGATAGGTTTTAATTTATCACTAAACAAGGAATGATCTAGATAGACCAGCCCTGAGGCTTGCTTTTGACCCTGTGAGTCTGGATTCCTGTTCTTAGCCAGCTCAGTGGTGCAGGGGTCCACCTGAGATGCCTATCAAATGCCCATCAGCTACGTTCTGTAATCCAGTTTCACTCATAGGGAGCTAGTAAAAAGGTTTCCAACATTCTGTATAAATTGATTGACAGTCCTTGTTCTTGTGGTATTTTGAGTGTCTGTATACATATGTGTGTGTGTGTATAGCATATATCATTTATTTCTCCACAGGCATTTAGTGGGAATAGAGGGTCAACTATGTCAGCAAATTTTAACAAGTGCCATTTTCAATGAAGACATAAACAGGACTTTCTCTGCATCTTTACAAATCCACTTTTCAAATTTCAAAAAATCCACTGTTTTGTAAACTAACTCACACCATGCAGAATTTCCCTATTTCTTAAGAAAACAACGTGCAAGTTTTATTTTCCCACCCACTAAGCAAGTCCACGTTCAAGTTCTGCACTTGACTCTGAGTTCAGTGAGCTGAAGACTGGCTCTGTTCCACGTCTGATGATGAGAAATGTGGTCCTTTGCTGGCTGAATGTTCACGCTGCTATCAAGTATTGCTGTCAGTGGCATTAATATTGCTATTATTTATTATTTACATATTTAACGACCTTATTGATATTATGCACTATTAGTGCTACTAATTATAACACAATAAACATGATTTATACTCACAGTTTATGGAGTTGTATACACAGTCAGGCACAGTGACAATACCTGGGGCAGCTGTAGACACCCCCCCCCGTTAGCACAGGCTACTCCACAGACAGGGTCTCAGCTCTCAGAAAGCCTCTAAAATACATATGAATTAGGAACAGATTGTGGATAACGCACGTGATGATTTCTTCAAAATAAATCCACATGATCATTGAATGGAAATGGCATGCCTCCATGTCCTTGAAGCATCACAGAATGTTCCTGAAGGTTCTGCCATAATAACATCACAGATATATTGTGCAGAGTGTCAACTCAAGAAGTGTTAGGATTCCAGGATAACATGATGGAAAAAAAAAGTGCCAGCGGGTGGCTGGTGCAGAAAGGCCCTTCTTGTCCTTGGTCTCTGGGAAGACTGGTGCCATGTTATGAAACACTTTTTTTGGATCCAGAAATAAAGAGAAGTGAAAGTGGATACAGATCAGAAAATAGACATAACCAAACAGGGCAGAGCTCCGATCATCTATTCAAAGCTGCCAAAAAATATTGGATAAAATAAGCCTTGGACCATTTCTCCCCCAAACAGCGGTCACCTGGTGTTAGGTGACGCCACACCAGATCCTGTCACTGGGATCTGGAGACAGAGGAGAACAACTTTCTGAATTTTTTTCCCCACAGAAGCTCATTGAAATGTGAAATACATCCCTAACTCATATCAGTGATGTGTTACTTTTCACATTTTTAATCTGGGGACAGAAGTAAAATTATTTTACACACCACGATGTCGTCGGGAACTGTGCCCATTGTCAGAACAGTCACCGCTTTGTCCAGCTGGCCCTGACTTAAAGGCAGACCTTGGTTTCTCCCACTGATGGTCCCTGAGCGTCCAGCAGCCGGCCAGCAGGGCCTTCCTCATCCCACTGTTTCACTCAGGTCTTTCCAGCAGCGCTTGCTCCAGGCCTCAGCTAAGTGCGTCTTGTATCGGGAGCATTCCCCGCACCTCTGTCGGTCTCCATGGTCTCCAGTGTTGGTGTTTGTTGTATCAGGAGCATTCACCGTGCCATCGTCAGTCCCCACTGGTCTCCTTGCCGGTGCTGGTGTTTCCTTTTCCACTGCATCTTTCTCTCCATGTGCTTCTGCACAAACTTCTCCACCTGAGGCCTGGCTTATTTTAAAATCTGAACTGGCAACACGATTTATGTTCCATTTCCAGGAAAAAAATTCATAGGTGGCAGATTGTGAAATAAAAAATAAGCACCAATGAAGGCAGATCTTTAGCTATTAAACTGTATTCCAACTGCCTTTACAACCCGGCAGAGGAATATTCGTCACACGCCTTTGGGTTACACCCCCAAATTCCTAACACTCTCTAATACAAGCAGGAGAAAAGGGATCCTCTCGACATGAACATTCTCACCAGACCCCCTCACCCGAAAACTTGTGAAGTTGGGATGCTCTTTGTGATCCGCACAGGTAGTTGGCGTGCTTGTGTTTAACCTTGCTCTTCACGTTCCTACTTTTCTCCTATCCGTAGATAAACCTGTATGTGGCAGAGAAATCTTAGGATCAAGCAAATAGGGTAATTTACCTACCAGACTTCATTGAGGTAATTAATAGGTGAGAAAGAACAAGTATTATGCTTTAATAACTAAAGATTATTCATGAAATAGTCTAGGAAACCTGAACAGATCTTTCAGAAGGAAGCTTCGAGCTATAATTCATCAAAGGCCATTCTACAAAGCCGTGGGCAGGTCAGAATGGTGCTTTCTCTGTGTTAGTGAGTGTTGTTTCCCACTTGGATGGTGAAGTTGCCTGAGGGGCAGCAGTGAAAATATTCCCAAGTATTAGCTTGCACTGCACAACGCTGCTAATACTGGATGATATTTTTACCTACCAAAAAGCAATTTCATATGACTCAGTCTAGTACCTGTATCAAAGCCTTAATGCTACTTTCTAGACATAAGAAATTTTGTCCTGGATACCTAAGCAACTCACTAGATGGTGGGTGACCAGCTAAGTGCCCTGGATACCAGACCCTTTCTGCAGTTGTAGTTTTAAAAGTCTCTCAATATCAATGGTCCTCCCTTCCTAGGAGCAGGGAGTGAGGTCCCTGGCAGCACAAGGCAGGTAAAAGCCAAGTAAGATGCAGACAGAAGGTCCCTGATGCGCACATCAGGAAGGCATTTCTCCTGGCACCATCTTTAAGCAGCAACTCCAAAGACATTTGGAAGTTGCAACACAGATCAGGATGTACTTTATGCATCTTTACCTTAGGTCACTTCCCTTAGCTGAAAGCAGAAATATTAGATATCTCGTACAGGATCAGGAAATGGAGCCAAGCAGATGTGCACAAGATAGATTACTTTTTATGTACCCTAGAGAATTACATTGACAAAGTATTAAAATTAAATTATCTTTAAAATGAGTGTGATTAATAACAACCCATAGAGTGAGCCAAGATTTCTGTGGTATAAAAAATCACAAAGGGTTTGTTTGCATTGCGTCCTCTGGATACTCACACAGAAAAATTACCGCCACTGAGAATAGGACTATTTAGAATTATGGAGACTCTATGAGTAAATGTGGCTTTTTATAGGACCTACTCAAATTCTTTCAATCCATATTAGCAGGGGATGGACCATCATGAGTTGCAAATATGAGGAATCACAATTAAGTTTGAAAACTTAGACCACTGTGCCCTTACCTTGGCAGCACTATACAAACAACTCAGTAAGATTTCATAACCTTTGTATATCAGGTGCCCCACAGCTTTGTGTTGATGTGTGGTGGGGTCTTGCTGAGAGGTATTCATTATCATTGTAGTGTGCTGTCACCATAATGCCAGAGCTTGTGTTAGAACAAAGAACAAACATTAAATTTCTTGTTAAATTTGTCAAGAATGGAAGTGAGGGACGTGTTAGTCCAAGTTTATGGGGACAATGCCATGAAGAAAACACAGTGTACAGATGGATTAAAGGTTTTCTGAGGGGAGAGACAGCATCCTGATAAAGAGAGGTCAGGGTGGCCAGTATTGAGTGGAGCTGATGAAAACATGGAAAATATTTGTCAACTTGTACATCAAAATTGTTGGCTACTTGTGACAAGCACAGTAGACCAAATAAACACCAATAGAGAAACAGTTAGGAAAACCTTACCTCAAAGTCTTAGCATGAGAAAGGTGTGGCTCTTGTATCATGATAAGGCACCAGCTCATACAGCACTGTGTGAGGGAGTTTTTAGCCAGTAAACAGATAACTGTATTGGAACACTCTCCCTATTTATCTGACCTGGCCCCTGATGACCTTTTCTTTCCCTGAAGATACAGGAAATTTTGAAAGGAAGACATTTTGCAGATATGCAGGACATTAAGGGTAATATGATGATAGCTCTGATTTCCATTCCAGAAAAAGAGTTCCAAAATTGCTTTGAAGGGTGGACCAGGTGCTGGTGTCAGGGCATAGCTTCCCAAGGGAGGGACTTCCAAGACAACCATAGTGTTACTCAGTGGTGAGGGATGTAGTACTTTTTCTAGGATGAGTTCATGAACTCAATTGTCAAAGCTTGTATCATGTAATAGTATTTCTCGTCCATTGATCCTAGGAGGAAGGGTACTAGGTCATGAAAAAATTTTTCCTGGATGTAGAATTGGAGGTTTCGGAACAGAAAGAGGTAAGACCCTGTGTCCAGTGTGACTGAAGGTCCAACTGTCACCCACAGTCCAGCTTTCACGCACTTCCACTTTACACATACACAGCTTCTTAAAACAGGAAATTCCACCTGAGTAATGAGTCTGCAACTTTATTAATTTTTTCTCCAAACATCCACAATGATTGCAAAGCAGTAAATAATACTTCTTATGCTTTAAATGGCACAGTGTACAGGCTGTCCCGTACAGACATCAGACTGACTTACAACCTGCCCTTATGAAAGAGGGGTTTGCAGGGAAGGGTGCCCATTCCAACTTACAAAAAAACCTCAATTTTGGAACACACCTGCAGAACCTGTCTCATTTGTACCTCAGGGACTGCCTGTCCAGTAATACGTGTCTTTATACATGGAAACTGAAATTTTCTTTTATTTACATAATGCCAAATATTTCAATAATTTAAAGTTTCAATGTGGGGTATCATGCAGACATAGCTATTGTCTGTAGCACATCCGTGATGATGAAAGTGACCTTGTTAGACTAGACACTCCGTGGTGCCCAGCGTCCCGTGTGCCCCTGAGGGTGGGAAGGTGTGTGGCCTGCTCACCTCTGCCCTCCGGAAAAACAGCCTAGCAGGTTGTTACTTTGAGCCTGAAGAGTTACATCGAAATTAATTTTCAAAGGTAAAAATTATTGAAAAGTGCATGTTTAAAGCTGGAGTTTGAGTCAAATGATTTCTCTGAAGTGAAATAGTTCCAGTATCCTAATTTTTCCCGGCATAATTTTAAAGATTAACGCTCTTTCCCCTCCCCACCCCCAAGGAGAACGGATCATTTACAAAGATTTATGTCTGTCATACTCGGGAGTAGCTCTGAGGCAGGGTGGGTATTTTTTACATAAGTGTAATTATATGTAAGTGCTATAATTTAATTACCGTGACTCCATTCCTATTGATTTCAGATACTTGTCTAGAGCCTGCAGATATGGCTGTGTGAGGTGACAGATAGGATCGTCTGTTTGAATACCTACGGACCCGATAAGAGGACAGAAAAGATCACTTATTAAAGAATACCAAGGATTTTGTTCCGGGAGATATTAAGGTAACTATTTTAAATTAAATGCCAGACTTTCAGGTAAGGAGGGCAGAACAAGGCCTGGTCACAGAATGTGACTCGTAGCATTCAGCAAAAAGAAAGCAAAGAGGTGACATGCCGATATACAAATTAGTACAAGGATGCCAACTGGTACATAGAATTTAAAACTATAGTCAAAATGCCAGCCGCAACCATCCCAGTAAATAGGATGGTAGTAAGTAAAAAATTGAATATTATCATCCATCAGAATGAATATTGATTCCATCCCTGCTCCAAAAGAGCAGCGCTCAGAATATCAATTGATTAAACCCTTAGAATCCTCACACATTATATATTTTGGAGAAAGGAGCCCTGGACAAAAAGAAGAAGAGAGAACCCCTCAAAAGTCCCTCTATACAACTCTGGGACAGTCCCATGACTGGGAAGGGCAGTTGTAACCATCACCTTCCAAGGCACGACTGTTCAGAGGGCTGTTTTGTAAGGAGCTGGGTGGAGCAGGCTTCTGTAGGAGACAGGAAGTGGGGCTTACTGCTGAGTGGGTCACCTGTTTCTCAGCACAAGGATTTAAGCTCCACAAATGCAGGTATCTTGTTTGATAGCTTCATTGCTATATTCCCAAGGCCAACATAAAATGAAACAAATAACACATTAATGACAATAATTAATTAATAAGTTATTGAAACAGAAGGAAAATGTGTTAAAACCTATAAGAAAAACACAATTGGGAAAAAAAAAAGAACATTTTCAAGAAAGCAACAAAATGCCTTTATGTGCTTCTCATTACAAAGAAATTTAATAAAAAATAGTTCTTCCTTAATAGAAAAGGAACCCAAAAATAAGTTGATAAAAGAAAGACAGAAAGGAAGTCAACCAACTATGTCCTATGGTCAATTTAACTGTTTCCATGACTGAGTTGTAAACGTGATCTGTGTAATTGTATTAACCACCCACAGAGGACAGACAAATTTTACCCACAGTCAACAGATGTTGAGACTTTCAATGAGTTATAGCAATAAATTTTGGTGCATGCTTTGGAAGATGTTCTCAAAAACTGTAACATTTAATTAAACTAGTAAAAGTTTCCCTTAAAATGATGGTTTTATTGTTAGAATGCTATTGGGATTTTAATGTTCATCTTTATTAATGTTATCCTGAATTCACACATGAGACATTTTGGATCAGAGACAGATTTCTGATTAAATGTTCCATAGTAAATAATAAGTGTATCAACCCTCTCTGCCTCTGGTATTTTATCTCTAAAGCGACATGAGGAAAATCTATTGAATCCTTCTTGCTCTAAAGCGGATAGACATAGGAACATGTGATGGTCAGTCTTCCGTGCTGACTTGGCTGGGCTGTAAAGTTATTCAGCTAAGCTCTGACCTAGTGCTGCTGTGAGGGGACTTGGGAAAGCTGATAACATCCGCAATCAGTTGACTTTGAGTATAGGACATTCTCCTCTATAACATGGTCAAAGGACCACCCACCATTTGAAAGGCCCTAAAGCAGAACAGAGGTCACTCTGGAAAAGGTGACGTCCTACCTGTAGACTGTGGCATCAGCTCTGCCCACAGCCACCCACCTGCCACTGCTCTGGAGATTTCAGCCTTGCAAGACCAGCACCCACAACTGCTGAAGCCAATTCCTTGTGCTCTCTCCCTCTCTTGTTTCTCTTTCTATATATGTATGTATATATGTAATATGTTTGGGGAAAGCAGTGCACTATTTCATGAACAGCAGAAGAGCTGTGGATGAGGTTACAAAAGTGCAACATGAAACATCCTTCCAGACAGGAAAAGGTCAGTGCCTTGACCATAGTGGTCAAGACAAACTTCAAGGGGAGACTACAAACAGCCATATGTCCATGTATTCTAAAACTTTGTTGAACTGGACAATTCCTTAAAAGCCACGAACTACTGAAATCACTCAAGAAGAAAGAAATAACCATACTTGTCTTATATCTATGAAGGTAATTAAATGCGTAGTTTAAAAAAATAGTACTTTACAAAAAGAAAATGCCATGCCCAGATCATTTCACTAGGAAATTCTACCAAATGTTTCAGAAAGGAATGATAAAAAGTCTCTGCAAATCTTCCAGAAAATAGAAGAGTTATCACTTATCAATTCAAGACTGATGACTGTTACCACTACTGAAAACAGAGAACAATAATATAACAAGAACAAAAAAGAACCAACTGCAAACCAATCATTTTGTAACGTTTAGCAAAAGTACCAAAGAAAACACTAAGAAACTGAATTTTGCAATTTAAAGGAGGATAATACCTCATTAACTAAAGAGGTTTATCCCAGAAATGCAATACTGGTTCAACATTTAAATATTAGCAACTATTAGCAATGTTCAAATGCCAATCAATGTGATATATCAAAAGACTAAAAAGAAAAATTAAGTGATGGACTTAATATACCCACAAACGTGTTTAACCTGCACACATAATTAAACAAAACTGTCAGAAGACTAAGAATGGAAGAAAATTCCTCAATCTGATAAAGGGCGTCTACACAAAATCTGCAGCTAACATTGTGCTTAATTATGAAGATGTTTCTTTTTCCCTATAATTAGGATATAGGCACAGATGTCTATTCTCATTCTCTCACTTGCTATTATCCCAAAGTCCTGACAAATGTGATGAGGCAAAAGAAAAAAAAACACGATGAAAGAATGAAAAAAATTAAAAAGAATAAAAAAAGAGTGCAGAGTGGGTGGCGCCTGTGGCTCCAAGGAGTAGGGCGCCGGCCCCATATGCCGGAGGTGGTGGGTTCAAACCCAGCCCCGGCCAAAAACTGCAAAAAAAAGAAAAAGAGTGCAGAGTGAGATTAGGAAGGAAGATACAAAACTACCCCACTCCCAGCTGCATTGGCAACCAGGAGGTGCACATCACCCAATATTAGGATCTAATTTAAAGCCCAAATAATTAAAATAGGGTAGAATTGGAGAAAGGATAGGAACAGACCAGTGGAAGAGATTATTAGAGCATAAATAGGCCACTCAAACACAGGCCTCTAATTTTGACAAAGATACAAAGATAATTCAATGAAGAAGTAATAGTCTTTCAGCAAACAGTACTGAAAAAATTGGACATATATGGAAAGAAATGAACCTCAAACTAAGACTCATCCCTTATAAAAAATTACCTTAAAATGGGTTATAGATCTAAGTATGAAACATAAAGCTATTCTTCCAGGATAAGACAGAAGAAAGGCTTTTGTCACCATGGGTAAGGCTAACAGTTTTTATAGGACACCAAAAGCAAGATAACCAGCAAGAAAACAAAACTGATAAATTGGATTTCATCAATATTCAAAAAAGTCACCCTGTGAAGAATACCACATAGCGACTGAGAATGAAGTCACAGACTAGAAAAAACTATTTGCAAGTTAAATATTCATCAATTGACTTGTCCCTGGGATCTATACAGAGTTATTAAAACTCAATAATAAGAAAAGAATTTTGGTTATTTCATTTCCTCTGTTGGGTTTCAGATTAGAATGTTCTTCCTTTTCCAGTTGTTTGAGATGTCCTATTAAGTTGTTAACGTCCTCTCTTTCCGTTTTCTTGCAGAAGGCTTGCAGTGCTATAAATTTCCCTCTTAGGACTGCCTTTGCAGTATCCCAGAGGTTCTGGTAACTCGTATCTTCATTATCATTTTGTTCCAAAAATTTGGTAATTTCCTTCTTGATCTCGTCTCTGACCCACCTGTCATTCAGCATAAGGTTATTTAGCATCCATGTTTTTGTATGAGTCTGCAGATTCCTGAGTTCAACTTTTATTCCATGATGGTCTGAGAAGATGCAAGGAATAATTTTTATTCTTTTAAATTTGCTGAGATTAGACTTGTGACCTAAAATGTGGCCAATTTTGGAGTATATTCCGTGGGCTGATGAGAACAACGTGTATTCAGTTTTGTTAGGATTTAATGTTCTGTGGATGTCCGTTAAATCTAAATGCTTAATGGTTAATTTTAAATCTAAAATTTCTTTGCTAAGCTTCTTTTTTTTTTTTTAATTTTTTTATTGAATGATAACTATGTACATTAATACACTTCTGGGGTACAGTGTGGGGTTTTCACATGCAATCTGAAATACTTCCATCAAACTGATCAACACAGCCTTCATGTCATTTTCTCA
>CAUYQV010012623.1:0-33150 GCA_963574575.1 Galagoides demidoff | reverse complement strand
CGCCAAACAACAATGATGGCTACAACCAAAAAATGGCCGGGCGTTGTGGCGGGCACCTGTGGTCCCAGCTACTTGGGAGGTGGAGGCAGGAGACTCGCTTGAGCCCAGGAGTTGGAGGTTGCTGTGAGCTGTGATGCCATGCCACTCTACCCAGGGGGATAGCTTGAGGCGCCGTCTCAAAAAAAAAAAAAAAAGTCGATTGTATTTCTGTACAGAAGCAATAAGCAAACTGAAAATGAAATTTACAATAGCATCAAGAAGAATAAATTACTCAGGAATAAATGTAACAAAAGCCCAAAATTTATACTCTGAAAACTATAAACATTGTTGAAAGAAATTAAAGACCTTATAAGGGGGAAAGTATCCCATGCTCACAGATCAAAAGATGCATTAATAAATACTGTTAAGAAGGTCATACAGTAGTCTCCCCTAACTTATAGGGGAGACTATAAGAATATCTGCAGTTATTCTTTTCATGGTTTCAGTTTCCTACAGTCAACCATGGCCCAAAAATAATCGCCTTACTAGTTTTGCACTTTGGGGCCATTATTAAGTAAAATAAAGGTTGCTTGAACACAAGGGTTTAGCACCAATCGCAAGGGCTCATACTAGTAGATCTAATAATGGATAGTAGATCTATTAACCAAGACCAGTCCAGGTCGGATGGAGCAGGATGGGTGAGATTTCATCACATTACTCAGAATGCCTCACAATTAAAAACTTATGAATTGCGTATTTCCAAAATCTCCATTTACATCATAAGGCCTATCACTTCATTTCATCCTATGGCATGTTATCATCTCATATCATCACTAGAAGGGTGACTACAGTAAGTACAATAAGATATTTTGAGAGAGAGAGAGAAAGTCCATATTCACATAATTTTTGTTAGAGTATATTATTATAATTGTTCTATTTATTACTAGTTATTATTGTTAATCTTTCACTGTGTCTATTTATAAATTACACTCTATCACAGGTATATATGTAGAGGAAAAACCCTACCACAGGTATATATGTGTGTGTAGAGTTCAATATTACCCATAGTTTCAGGCATCCACTGGGGATCTTGGATAAGGAGTCACTACTGTATTTCCCAAACTGATCTATAGATTCAACACAATCCCAGTCAGAATCCCAGCTACCTTATTTACAGAAATTGACAAGCTGATTCTGAAATTCATATAGAAATGCAAAAGACCTAGAACAGCCAAACTGTTTTGAAAAAAGAACAACATTGGACTCACATTTGCCTATTTCAAAACTTATTACAAAGCTACAGCAATCAAAATAGCATGGTACTGGCTTAAGGACAGACCATAGATCAAAGGAATAGAATTGAGTGTCCAGAAATAAAACTTCACATTTGTGATCAAATGATTGAAATAAGGGTGCCAAGACAACTCAATGAAAAAGGAATAGTTTTCAATAATTGGTGCTGGGACAACTGACTATTCACATGCAAAAGAATAAAGTTGGACCCTTATCTCACACCATATACAACAATTAATTTAAAATTAATCAAAGACCTAAATTAGAGCTAAAACTGTAAAACTCTTAGAAGAAAACAAGGGTAGGCTCGACACCTGTGGCTCAAGTGGCTAAGGCACCAGCCACATATACCTAAGGTGGTGGGTTCGAATCCAGCCCGGGCCCACCAAACAACAATGATGGCTGCAACCAAAAAAAATAGCCAGGCGTTGTGGCGGGTGCCTCTGGTCCCAGCTACTTGGGAGGTGGAGGCAGGAGACTCGCTTGAGCCCAGGAGTTGGAAGTTGCTGTGAGTTGTGATGCCACAGCACTCTACTTAGGGGGACAGCTTGAGGCTCTGTCTCAAAAAAAAAAAAAAAGAAAGAAAGAAAGAAAGAAAACAAGGGTAAATCTTTGTAATCTTAGCAAATAGTTTCTTAGATATGACACCAAAGACAATAAAAGAAAAAATGATGACCTCATCAAAGTTAAAAATGTTCATGTTTCAAAGGACATAATAAAATGAAAAGACAACCTAAAGATATAGAGATAATATTTTGAAATCCTGTATCTGATAAGAGACATGCACCTAAAATATATGAAGAATTATTACAATTCAATTATAAAAATACCATGAAATTTTAGAATGGGCAAAGGATCTACACAGATATTTTTCTAAAAAAGATATGCTAATAGGGCAGCACCTGTGGCTCAAAAGGGTAGGACACCAGCCCCAATGCCAGAGGTGGTGGGTTCAAACCCAGCCCCGGCCAAAAAAAAAAAAAAAAAAATACGCTAATAGCAGTTAATAAACACATGAAAAGATTCTCAACATTTTTAACTTCAGGGAAAAGCAAATCAAAACTACAAAAAGGTACCACTTCATCTCTACCAAGCTGGTTATACATAAAAAAACAGATAACAATTGTTAGGAAGAATGTGGAGAAGCTGGAACCTCACAGGCTGCTGGTGGGAACATAAATTGGTGCAGTAGCTTTGGAAAATGGTGTGGTGGTTTCTCAAACAGTACAGAATTACCCTACCACCCAGTAATTCTACCCATACACAGGTTTGTAAACCTCCAAGAGAAATGAAAACACAAGCCCACACAAAAACATGCATGAATGTTAACAGCATTATTCACAATAGTAAGATGAAACATCCAAATGTCTGTCAACTGACAAATGGATAAACACAGTGTAGTTCATCCATGACAAGGGAATACTATTCAATCATAAAAGGGAATGAAGTACTGACACATGCTACAACAGGAATAAAAGCTGAAAATATCCTGCTAAGTGAAGGAAGTCAAGAAGGGTCACATTATCATATGCTTACATTTACATGAAATACCCAGAATAGGGAAATCCAGAGATAGCAAGTAGAGTAATAGCTGTTAGCAGTTGGGGGGAGGGGAGAATTAGGAGGTGACCACAAGGGGTACAGTGTTTTCTTTGGGGGTGGTAAAAACATTCTAAAATTGAAGTGACAGTGGCATATTTCTATGACTGTGCTAAAAGCTACTGAGTTGTACATTCTAAATGAACAAATTGTATGGTATATAAATTATAGCTCAATAAAGCTGTTAACAAATCAAGGGGAAAATATTTGTGTGAATTTTAAAAATGCACATTTAAATCCTAACTTATGGCTCAAGCAGCTAAGGGTTCAAATCCAGACTGGGCCTGCCAAACAACAACGATGGCTGCAACCAAAAAATAGCTGGGCGTTATGGCAGGCGCCTATGGTCCCAGTTACTTGGGAGGCGGAGGCAGGAGAACTGCTTGAGCCCAAGAGTTGGAGGTTGCTGTGAGCTGTGATGCTACAGTACTCTACCCAGGAAGACAGCTTGAGGTTTTATCTCAAAAATAAATAAATAAATAAAACCTAACTTATTTTTATTCTCTCTTATTTTGGTCAGGATTAAAAAGGCCAGCTCACCCGGTTGGTAAGGGTGTTGGGAGAGGGGTACACAGCTCCCAGGGGTGGTGTGCAGAGTGGGGAGGGCTTCCCTCCAGGCAGAGCCCCCAAGATGTGCTAAGATGACAATAACTGGCCTAGTTCTTAGCACAGTTCCAAGCTCCTGGCTTGGGCTATTTCCTACAACCCTGGGCTGACCCTCACTGGCCTTGGGTCACCCAGCTCCCAGTGGTACAGCTAGGATTCCAACTCTGAGCCTGGGCTCACCACGAACTACTGTGGTCTGTATCTGCAAATGCCAGCACAGGAATGAGTGGATGAGTGAATGAGTGAATGCATGAGTGAGTGATGGGAGGACCAACCGCCTGGCCTCAGAGATAAGGGTCGTGATCAGTGCTCCCCCAGTGACAGGAACCCCTTTGCTTTTTCAGGATCCTGGGATCTGGATACGCACTGTCCTTCTGGCCAAGAAAGTGGACATGGGATTTTGGAGCCATGGCAGACACACAGGGCAGCCACGGGCCAGCCACGTGGCCCCCTCCCCAGGGCCTCCAGGCGGCTGACACTTCCCAGTCCTCAATTTAGAGCTGCAACTTCTGCATTCTTGTCAGCTCCCCAGGCCCCTGTGGCCCTGGAGAAGAGGCCCCACCAGCCAGAGGTTTGGGAGTAGCCAGGGAGGGCAACATCCTTTAAAAAGAAAACTAGAACTTCATCACAAAACTAAGATGCCTAGCGGGGAGGACCAAAGGATGGGGACATACATGGTAAAGCAGGCAAGGAAAGATGTTAAGAAATCACACTAGTGGCTATATACTCATTAAATCCTTACAACACTTCCGCATGTTTGAAAGACATAAAAATGCAAGAGCAAATCTTAAGGACCCCTGCTGCTGATATCTAAATGACCCCCTGAGTACATACCCTCCCTTCTACAAGGCTCAGGAGGGGAGGGGCCATCCTGCTCCCTGCCCATGGCTGCCAAGCCAATTGTGCGCTGGCCTGGAGCCCCATATGGGGCACTCACCCAACCTACATGTTGTGGCAAGAACACGGGTTTCTGTCAAACAAGAGGGATGTGGCTACCAAAGCCTTCTGAGCATCTAAAGCAGCCAGGCCCAGCTCTGGAGCCAGAGAAACTGGGTTCAAGGGTCAGCCTAGCCTTACCAGTGGAGTGATGCTGGTCACTTCTCTGCCCTGAGTCTGTGTCCCCACCTACAAATACTGCAGTGTGCAGAGTAGGGTGAGGATTGAATGAGATGCCTATGGCTCTAGCAAGGAAACCACCACTGTTAACTTCCTTTAAGTGTGTCTTAGAAAGAGCACCCCCACGCCCATTTTGTGTGGACGGTAGGGTGGGGAGAAGGGGGGGTTCTGAGAGGTCCCTCCTCTGTTCATATTTTGTCAACAGCCACATCCTGTGCTCTCTTCACGAAGTTTGGCTATGACAAAGGTTCTCCACCTCCGAAGGCACCTGCAGGTGGTGCACTACACTTCACAGTGATCTCCTCACCAAGATCCCCAGAGTCTCTGCCTTGCCTCAGTGAGCCTTGTAAACATGGAGGATAAAGGTCACATGAAGTCACCACCCACAACCAAAGAAAGGAGACCAGCCAGCAATGTAATACTGACCTGTAAGAAGCCCAGTATGTACTGTCAGATTAAAAACATAAATAAAAGTACAAAACAATTTGGAGTGCAAGCTCAGTAAAATTGATGTTGGCCCCATCACTATACATGTACAGGGTGTGCAGCCCCTTGTGGGGGCTGCAGAGAGGCGCTAAATGCAATTTAGAGTATCAACCCTTCATCTCTAGCCAGCTGACCTAGGGGGCTCATGCCCTGGGGGCTAACATTAAGCATACTATACTAATGGCCTTCCTTTAAAAATAAAACCAAAGAATCTGGGGGAAGTAACTGTGGTAGGAAGGGAAAGGGACGAGCCCTTGCTCAAGGGTCCCAGCCCTGGTCTGCCTCCTGATACTATCACAGGAAAACTTTTGCCCACATGGGGCAGCCAGAAGGTTCAGCCTCCTCCAATCCATCACCTAGGGGAGGTGTAGGGAGGCCACCAGAAGAGAAGCCACTGGCTGGGAATGCCCCCTCTTATGCTGTAGCCTCTAGTACTGTAGTTCTCAACCTGTGGGTCGTGACCCACAGGAACTGTATTAAAGGGCTGCAGCATTGGGAAGGTTAAGAACCACTGCTCAGAGTGGGCAGGCATCTTAGGGGTTAACCCATGGGTTCTTGGGGTCTGATCCTCATATAACCACTTTCCAACAGCAGATCCTGGACCTGTATTTCTCACCTAGCTCAGCCTCAACTTCCCTGACTACAAAATGGGTGACCTGCCCTCCCAGGATCAAAGGAGGAATGGGACCACTTCTGTGGAGACTATGGAGCAGGGGAAGGAGGATCACCCCCAGGCCAGGGCTTTAATTGAGCACCCTGGGGCATGAGCCCCACAGGTGCACCAGGCCCCAATCCCCAAGGTCCATGGAATTCAGGGGACTTTTAGCCCCTCAGTCCCTATACCTCCAGCCCACAACACTCAAAGGACTTTCAACCCCACTCTCCCAGGTCCCAACAGGGTCTCCTGTACTCTTCCCTGAACCTGGAAGCAAGCAAACATTTCCTCTGGGCTGAGCCTATTTTCCAGATAAGGAAACCAAGGCCCACAGGCCTGCCTAAGGCCCCTAGGTATACAGACTTCTGCCCCTTCAGGATAATCCTTTCCATAGGACTCGCAAGAAACTCTCAGCCAGGATGGGGCAGTCAGGCAGTACAGTGCCAGCAGCTATGGTGGCACCTCTAAATCATCAAGGCATGGTGGATGGGGCTGGTGGGCTCCATCGACCATGTCCCTAACCACTACACATCTGAGTCCCACTCACACAGAGAGAGGCCCTGAGTCCCAGACTAAAGATCCACAGCTGCCCCTCACTGATAGCCCCCCAACCTGAAGTCCCATGGCAGCTACCTCTCACTAACTCCTGACGGCTTCTCCCCACACTTGATGACTGACAGACCCACATTCCCTTCCCTGTTTAAGACCCTCATGAACTTCCAATTGCCCTGGATGCCTCTGAAGGGGAAGCCCCTCACTGTCCTTGAGGATACCCCATGTTCTCTAAAGCTAGAGGCAGAGGCCCTGACTGCCCACAGGACACTTGGGGACACTGGACGCTGCATGTTCTCCAACTCTTCTCTGGAACATTTCTTATTTGGTACCCTTTAGACCCCTTTTTTCACTACATGCAAGTAAATGAGAAGGAAGACAACAGGAAATGGGTTTGATGCAAACAAAATACAAAATAAAAACACAAGGGGCTTGGCCCAGCCCAGCCCAGCCCAGCCCCATGGTTCAGTGGGTGGTAGATGCCATGTGGCTTTCAGTCCACCTGCAACAGCTGAACCCCCTCCCTCCCTGACCCACACCTACTGAGAGCTGCAGGCCTGACTTGAGTGGGTCTGCATCCTCCCAGACCACACCTCCCCCACGCCTGTAGCCCGCTGGGAGTCTGAGAACAATCCTTGCTTGTTAATCTTTTATCTAGAACCTTGGACCATAGGCCAGCCCCTCTGTCCTCCTTCCTGGCACCCACATGGTCATTACACCCTGACCTTGTTCGCTGTGGGACAAGGTAAATAAGTTCCCTTTTATGCTGGGGCTGTGGGAGAGGGTAGCCTCACTAGACTTGGTGCCGAACCCTATCCCTGCCTGCCAGTGAATCTCTGTGAGCTTTCTCTTAGTCTCAGTTTCCCTAAATGTGAAATGGGAAATCTCAGGAGGGATTTCTCAGAGAGTTCAAATGGATGATGTGTATAAATGAAGGTGGTCTGAGAGCAAGTCTCCCAAGACCCTGGCACCCAACCCTGGCTGTATCTCCAAGTAAGTCACCTGCCCCTCTGAGCCCACCTCCATGTAGAAGGTGGGCACAGGGTCCAGAGCAGCTATAAGCTTGAGTGTCCCAGACTGAGCAGCAGGTCACCCTCACACTGTGGAATGCACACTGTCCTCCAGAACAGACGTGGTTAATTAATTTCTAAGGAAAAGTGTGTCCCCTAAATCCTTGGCAGGGAAAATTGAGCATCTAGGAAGCTTGCCTCTTACCCAGCAGCTCTGCCAGCACCCTAGCAAGAGGCAACCAGGCATCAAGGGGCACATAAGCCTCCCTTTGATTCACCTGAGTTTTCACTGGGCCTCAGTTTCTCCTCTATAAAATGGACACAGCACAGCTATGAGGCAGGGCTTCAGGGGTGAAGCCAAGAAGATGCCCATAGAGCTTGCCTTCAACTAGCTGTCCAGACTCCTGCTATCCCCCTTTCCAGGCCCTTCCTTCAAGGTCCCTTCTAGGGGTGTTACGGGGAGGGGGTCACCTCTAGCCACTAGAACCCTGCGTTCCCGGACAATCTCCCAGATCAGGGAGTGCTGGAGCTGCCCTGGGAGCAGGGCCAGGGACCGGCCATGCACCAAACTTTACAAACTCCTGCTCTGAGTCACCCTCCCCAATCCCAGCCCCTCACTTGGCCACACATGGAAGAGAAGAAAAGATTCTTGGGATGTGAGTCCACTCTTCATTTCTATTCTAGAAAGACCAGTGGTAATAGCCCCATGTTTTATAATGTGGGAAAAACACACACTCTAGTGCTGTGTTTTAGACAGCCAAAATGTCTCCAGCCCCATATTGCACTTTATAGCACAAGAGACTGAGGGCCCCATGGCAGGGGAGTGAAGAGTATAGATGACCACATTACCCCTGCAGCTGAACAAGGACCCTCCCTGGGCTCTACCTGGCCAGTCCACAGCCTGGAAGCAGATATAAGTGCTCCCTACTTAGCATATGGGGAAAGTGAGGCACAGAGGTGGAGAGACTCACACTATGTCAGAGGGGGGATTCTAACCCCAAACTGGGAAGTGCTAGGGTCTGAGGGGCATGAGCTGCTGCTAGTCAGAGGCAGGGACAGAGGAACAAAAAGGAGCACAGAATACTGGACTCTGAGACCACCCCTACCCCATCCCTTTGAGATTCCTAGCAAACAGCCTTTTGTATGCAAATATACCAGAGCCTCCTGCCACTCCCTTGCCTTGGCTGACCTTGGGAAAGTCCAGCTACCTCTTCAAGAGGCCCTGGACACCCACTCCCCCAGGCTGTTGAGCCAGTAGAAGGGGGTCCCAGGATGTATCAGGCTCTGGGCAGGCCACCTTCAAATACAGAAGAAAAGTGCTCCTCACACCAGCACCAAATAAGGGACCCTCAGCAGTAGGCTCCCTGGGGAAGTAAAAATTAACCAAGCCCAGGAAGGCCAGAGACAAGTGTCAGCTCCCACATTGCTGAGGTACACACCTTTGCTGAGTGACTTAACTTCCTGGGCCCCAGTTTCCCATCTGTGAGAGAGAGCAAGTCTCCTGTCAGTTCCCCGGGGCCTCTCCACTCCAGGCCTCAGCTTCTTCCTGTGCAAAGAGCCTAAACCCAGTGCTGGCCTGAAACACCCAGGCCCCTCAGACCTAATCCTACTGGGCAGTTGTGACAGGAGTAAGCCTTTGGGACATCTGAAATACAGGGTTCCAGTTTGGTTCTATTTCTAAAAGTTTGGTTTTGGAAGCATTAACGGAGCAAAATTGGCATTTGAACCCAGTGCTTGCTCTAAAGGTGAAAGCTCTCTACCCACGTTCTCGAAATCATACAATTAAAAGTGCCTTCAGGCAGCCCCTCCCCTCTTGCAGGTCAGTTTCTCCATCTGTAAAGTGGGGCCGCAGTGGCTACCACTGAAGCCTGAAGAAGACGCCTCTCTCTGGTGTAGAGAGGGCGACCAGTTCGCCCCTTCCGCCCCGAGGCTGAGTGCCTCACCAGGTGGGGCCAGTTCCTACTTCCCCAGGCATTAAAGAAGGCCGCGACTGGGCGCCCAGAGCCCGCGAGGCGTGACCCGCCACACAGTCCGCAAGAGTTCAGGACCGCGGCAGGGCGACCACCTGGGAAGGTGCGCAAAGTCCCTAGGCAGACGGTTACACGCCATAGCTTAGCTTCAGACCGTTCGCCGCTGGGCTTCGGCTCCGCGGGGGCGCCCGCTGGGCCGGCGGAGGGTTAGAAAGGTTCGTCCCCAGGACGGTCCCTCGCTGTGACCCCTATCTCCGGGGCCCCCTTCCCTCGGCTTCCCCATCTGTGAAATGGGCACAGAACCCGTACGCGGCCCCGTCGCCCCAGCCCTCACCTGTGTGGTTGCCGGGGGCGGGCGTGGCGCCCCTTGTCCGCCCCCGGGGCCTCCCCTTGCCGCGGAGGGTCGCTGCCGCCCCGCGCATCCTCCGCGCTCCGTGGCGCTTGGCGGAGCCTAGTCCAGGCGCGGAGTGAAGCCGGCGGGAGGGGCGTGGCCTGCGGGGGCATGCCCTTCAAGGGGCGGGGCCGCGCACTGACCAGGTCCCGCCCACCCCCTGGGCCGTGCTCCGGGGGCGGCTCCTGACCCAGGACCAAAACCTAAGAGAGCAAAGCCGGCCAAGCGAGAGGTGTCTGTTCTCCTGGGTCTTGCAGGCGCGGTTACTTCTGCCCCTACACCTTTCCCCTCCTGATCCTGACCTGACCCCTCCTGCCTGGTTCTCACCTTCGGTTCTGGTGTGGTTTTCCATGTGCTTTCATGTATTTCTTTTCTAAGTGAAGTTTTGCGTTTTAGGGTCCACAATTCAGCAAGTACCAAAGGGTAAAGAGCAAAAACCCTTTGCCTTTGCACCACCCCTCCAACACTCCCTGTCTCACTCCCGCCCCCTGTGGTGTCCTATGTGGACCCAACTCTGTCCCATCTCACTGTGGGACAGGCCTTCTGGGGCTACCTGAGGTGAGTGCCTTGACAGTATGTTCTTACTGAGTTGCCCTTGGGTGGTGAGAGCACGACTCAACCCCTGGGGTCTGGCTTTACAGCCCACGCACACCTGGGAACCTGCCTTCTCCAGGCTTGCCCTCTTCCAGCTTCAAGTGCAGCCGCCTCTGGGTGGGCCCCACTGGGCCAAGAGCTGAGCCTAGTCCTTTTCTCTCGCTCTGACCCCACACAGTCCAGGTGTAGCCCTCTGCCTAGGCAACCACCAAAGGGAGATGTAGTCTTAGGCTACAGACACCCTGGAGATAGGGGTGCTCTGGCAAGGCCTTCTGAGCAGGTGAGCTTTGAGCTGATATGTGCCTCTCCAGAGCTGGGGGAAGCATTCGTAACAGAGAGAATGGCAGATACAAAGGCCCTGAGGTGGGAATGGGTTTGGTAGCTTGAGGGACAGCCAGTATAGCTGGCTGAGGAAAGCTTCAGGGATCCTGGGGAGGTGGCCCAGGCAGGCAGAACTCTGGAGGGCCTGGCAGGTGACAGTGAAGAGCATGGATGTTCTGATAGACCACAGAGTAGGGTTCTGGCAGGGAAGCTCCCTTCCCACCTCTACTTTCTGAGCTCCCAAAAACTGAGGTTCAGTATGTGTAAGGGTGTTCCCTTTCCCTGTCGGAGTTGGTTCTGCCCCCATGATACCTTGTTCCCACTTTAACTTGTGGGCCACATATGATGGCTTTCTTCAGTTTCCTTGATTCTGAATCATCATGCGTCTCCTGTGCCATGTGAGGAAGGGCAGGACCATCCAAAGGCCCACTGTGACAAAGCCCCCTCCAGATCACCTTCTGGGACCCTAGGATTCCCTGCCAGGTGAAGGGGAGCTGCCTATAGGCTCATGGACAGGGCTGGGAGGGGAGGTCTGGGGTAGCCCTCCTGTTGCTGGACGGAGCTGGGTGAAGGATGGAAAATGCAGTGCTGCCTGTGGCTCCCCACACCACCATACTGGGCCCCAGGCATTCAGGAATACAAAATGCTAAATACCTGGCCATTCAGAGTATGTATGTTTCCTAGGGCTACAAAACAAAATGCCATAGACTGGGTGCCTTAGAACAACCCAAATTTGTCTCACAGTTCAGGAGTCCAAATGTCTGCGATCAGGGTGTCTGCAGGGCTGTGCTACCTCCAGAGGGTCTATAGGAGTAACCTTCCTTGCCTCTTCCAGCTTTTGGTAGTTCCTTGTCCTGTAGCAGTTTAATTGTGATATTCATACAGCGCTTTCTGGGTGTGTGTCTCTCTGTGTCCAAATCTTTTCTTATAAGGACACCAGTTGTAATAGATTAGGATCTTCCCTAATGTTTCATTTTAAGTTGATTAAGATACTCTAAAGAGGTTTGGTGCCTGTAGCTCAGCCGTTAAGGCACCAGCCACATACTCCAAGGCAGGCGGGTTCAAACCTGGCCTGGGTCTGCTAAACAACAATGACAACTGCAACAACAACAACAAAAATAGCTGGCCATTGTGGCGGGAGCCTGTAGTCCAGTTGCTCAGGAGGCTGAGGCAAGAGAATCATTTAAACCCCAGAGTTAGAAGTTGTTGTGAGCTGTGACTCTACAGTACTCTACTGAGGTTGACATAGTGAGACTCTGTCTCAAAAAGAAAAAAAATTCTCTAAAGAATCTGTAGGCTCGGCACCTGTGGCTCAATCGGCTAAGGCGCCAGCCACGTATACCTAAGGTGGCAGGTTCGAATCCCCAGCCCGGGCCCGCCAAACAACAATGATGGCTGCAACCAAAAAAAAAAAAAAAAATGGCCGGGCGTTGTGGCAGGCGCCTGTGGTCCCAGCTACTTGGGAAGCAGAGGCAGGAGACTCGCTTGAGCCCAGGAGTTGGAGGTTGCTGTGAGCTGTGATGCCATGGCACTCTACCCAGGAGGATAGCTTGAGGCTCCATCTCAAAAAAAAAAAAAAATCTATAAAGACCTATAAACACCTTGTCTCCAAATAAGGTCACATTCTGATGTACCAAGGGTTAGGATTTGAGTTCAGATCCAAACTGACAGATAGTATCAAGGAGGCCAGAGCATGTTTTTCTGAGCCTATCCTTTGGTTTACACATTATGAATATTCAGGTATGTGGTGCTGGGTCTCTGTTTGTACTGTTAGGGGACCAAAGGGGTAGCCTGAGAGGTGTACATTCTCCAGGAAACTGTACACCTTTTTGTGCCTCAGAATAAACACCTGGGGCCAAAACCATCTTCAGAAGCAGCATAAGGGATCCGGGGTTTATTCTTGAGGTGGACTCATAGGCTATTTGAACCCTGATCTAGGCTCTCCCATCCATCTTTCCCAGTGGCTCCTAGAAAACCCAGCAATACCAACTATATGCAGGGAGGGAAACTGAGGTACATGGAGGGAAGGCATCAGCTTACTAAGAACAACAGACTGCCTGGGCCACTCTCATCTCATGGTAGAAATAACTGCTCTCTGGCAGGCCTCCATGTCCCCAGGACAAGGTTGAGCAGCCTTGCACTGAGGCTTACTGTTCTCAGCTAAAGGATGGAGATGGGCCTGCCACTCTCCCAAGGCTAGTGAGAGACAGTGAGGTACTCAGGATGGAGCAGTGGCCTTCAAGACTGGCAAGATCCCTACCAGCATTTGGGTTTGGCCCACCCACCTGGCTCTCTTGGCTGCCTAAGCTCCTGGTTCCCAGACTCTCCTTGTCAGAAAGCAGACTGGGAATAGTGCTTGGGCTATGCCTGCCTGTCTCCTTATCTTCCAGGCCTCAGCCTCCTCCAGGGGGACCTCCCTGATGCAGCACACTCCAGCAAAGTCATTCTGTACGGCCTGTCCACAAGGCCTGCTCAGCCGGTATCAGATCTGTGAAATGGAGGGGATATGGTTACCCTGGAGTAGGCAGGGGAGGATGGGAGGGACAGGTAGGCTGAGGGCACTGGAGGCCAGAAAAAGGAAGCACAGTTTTGCACAGACATTTGAGGAGTTGGTGCAACCTCAGTCTCTCCCTGTCTCTATTTGAAACTGAGAGTACACAGTACACTGTCAGTAAATGTTTGCTGGATAGATGAACTGGTTGGGAAGGAACCAAAAAGGCAGAGGGATATCTGTAAGCCCTGAATCTCAGTGTTTCATTCTGCAAAATGGGCATCACGCCTGCCACACATGCTGCCAGAGAGGGTCTGGCCTGGGGGGTCTCCTCTTGCCTCAGGAATTACCTGAGATTTTGCTTTCCCAGGAGCCTTCCTCACCCCCCTGATTGGCCTGACTCGGCATCCACGGACCCTGGTGGCCTAGGAGGAGACCCAAGCACAAGCCTAGTGGTGGTGACAGAGTTCTTGGCTGGCTATGTTTCCCTAAAATTGGATAATGATTGTGGAAATGTAAAATGCTTTTTGTTTTGCTTTATTCTTGATTTTGTTTAGTACTCAATAGAGAAATGCAATTTTCCTCCTAAAAATCTCTCATAGTGAACCAAGCCCATAAAGTTCTATTGTAAAATAAGCCTCATGGACTTCCTTTCTTTTGAAAAAATAAATCACCTTTTAAAACTAAAAGCAATGGCTTGGTGCCTGTAGCTTAGTGATTAGGGCATAGGCCACATACATACACCAGGGCTGGTGGGTTTGAACCCAGCCTGGGCCTGCCAAATAACGACTACTGCAACAACAACAAAAATAGTTGTTGGGGCAGGGTTGTGGTGGGCACCTGTATTCCCAGCTACTTGGGAGACTGAGGCAAGAGAATCGCTTGAGCCCAGGAGTTTGAGGTGGCTGTGAGCTGTGAAGCTCTACTGAGGGCAACTAAGTGTGACTCTGTCTAAAATAAATAAACAAACAAACAAAAATAAAAGCAATAATTTACAAAAGTAACCTGAGCTCTAGCTCCAATGATTTCATCATTTGGGGAGAAAACAATTTTCCCAAAAATGTTTTTTTAGGCCATTTGGAGCCCTCAAGCATACCACTAAGCCTCCACGCTAAAGCAAGGCAAGAGCCTCATCCCACTTTGCAGATAGACAAGGGAGGTGAGCAGCCTTGACCAGAGCTATCCTCCCGCTGAGGCCTGGGCTCTGACCACTGGACTGTCCTACCTGGCTGCAGCCTACACAGGGAATTACATTAGCCCAGGTGACATGACATTGTGCCACCACCTTCAGGTTCAGAAATGATGACTGAGATACACACAGCAAGGCACCTGGAGGGTAGAAGGAATGACAGATTTATGGAACAGATACTATTGAGCACCTACTATGTGCCAGGCCAGTTCAGGAGCTGGGGACACTGACAGGCACAGGAAGGACAAAGTTTGTCTGAGGGCTGCTCCCTGGATCCTCATCCTTTGCACTGAGGCCTTCACCTGGTCACTGCTGAAAGGTCAGATTATAGATGATTTTTTTTTCCTACCTCCTGACTCTTCTCTGTATAAATGACTGTATATTTATTCTCTTAACTGAAAAAAGGAAACAAAGATTTTTAATGCTTTATAGATGTAAACAATTGCAAATATTCCCCCAACTTGTCTGATTTCCACTTGCCAGAAAACGTGTGTACTGACCTGGTCACTTGGCTGTTGGGATTACACCTCTTATCATAATGTAAGGAGTTCACGTCTAAGGATAGGATTCCGGGTGGGGGTTGGTGCATTTATTGGCCTAGAGCTGCTCCCAGCTAAGCTGGCAGGTCAGAAGGTGCAGGTGGGCCAAGGGCAACCTGAGGCTTAATGCTCAAGAGCCAGTTAAGCTTCTTTGGTGCCCAGCACCTGCCCAGCAAGCAGGGCAAGCCCAAGTGGTGGCTGCTCAGCCCCCACCAGCCCACAGGCTGAGCCACCAGTCCCTGTGTAAGCCCCTCCCCCTCTCTGGGCTCCACTCTCCTTCCCCACCTTCTCCTACAAAGGGTCTTGACAGCATGGGGTAGGCGTAGCATGGTCCCAGCAGGTGGTAGCCACACTGGCCCTACTGAAGCTCATACCTTTGGGAGAGGCATTCCCAGGGCACCCTAGTGAGGTGGCATTTGAGTACAGCCCCCAGGCAGCCTCTCAATGGCCTTTACAACTGTGCAAATAGAGACATCTGAGAGACTTTAGCCTCAGGAGGCTTCTTAGGGGGTCTCCTGTTTTAGAGACAGGTAAACTGAGGTAGGGGTGAGATTTGATTTGATGGTCTTTCTCTACAAATACAGCCCATCCCAGATCTTCTCCCCACAGCCTAGGATCTGGAACCTGACTGCCTGTGCTTGGCCTGTAGGACCTGGACACGTTACCTGGGCTTTCTGTGTCTCAGTTCCTTCTCCCTGTAAAATAGGCATTCTAGGACTCTGGACCCAGGGCCAAGGGTAGAGCTGTGTGACAGGTGGAGCTTTGCTGCCACCTCGGGAGCAAAGTGGAAAGCAGGGAGCGCTGCTCTTGTGCTCACCCTTCACCCTACCTGCACTGACAGCTCCAGTTTTCTAATAGTCACCCAGCTACCACTGATGAAGGCTTCACTGTCCCCATTTTACAGGTGGGGAACTGGGGCTTAGGCCTGCAAGTCACACATTTGCTAAGAGGGTGCCTTATTTGATTACAAGGGGCAAAAACTGAACTTAAACTCATTTGATAAGAAAGGAGCCAGAACCCTCCTCCTTGGGTTGTGGGGTGGGATGTCTGCAGGTCTCTGTCCTCACCGCATTGCTCAGCAGCTCAGCATGCTGCCCTCTGTCTATTGGCCTTGTTCCACCCTACCATGGCAACTTCAGGGTTCTCAGCAAGTCCCTTGTGGCTCATGGTCCTAGAGGCAAGTGACTATCTCTCCCCCATCCTAAGGTCTCATCCCAGGATGGATCACATGGGAACCAATCACCATGGCCAGGAAGAGGAACTCAGATGTGGGCCAGGGTTCTGGTATCTCAAATATCTGTCACTGCATAACAACAGATACTTCTTAGAATAGCAACAGTCCTTTCTTTTATTCATGAACTTGCAGTTTAGGCAGGGCAAAGGGTCCATTTCCAAGATGGCTAATCTTAGGCCTGACAAGTTAGTGCAAGCCACTGACACGTCTCCGCAGGGCTACTTGGGCTTCCTTACAGCACGCTAACCAGCTTTCCAAGAGCAAGCATTCCCAAAGGCAGGAAGTAGAAGCTGTCAGTTTCTCAAGGCCTTAGGGAGAAACTTCACTTCTGTTGTTTTCTATTCATCAGGCATAGAGCTCAGATCTGAGGAATGGAAACAAAGACCTCATCTTTTAATAGGAGGAGTGTCAAAAAATTTGAGGGCCACTACAGAGGCCTATGCCTGTGCTTTGGATTTAAGTACTAAGCTAGAGAGTTCTAAATCTCCTCTCTCTCTTCCCCCTCCTACTCCTCCTCCTTTTTTTTTTTTTTTTTCTTTTTTAGAAATGGAGGTCTTACTCTGTTGCCTGGGCTGTAGTACACAATCACATCTCACTGCAGCCTTGAACTTCTAGGCTCAAGGAATCCTCCCTCAGCCTCTGGAGTAGCTGAGACTCCAGAAGCATGTTAAAACACCCAGTACATTTTTAAAATTATTTTTATAGATACAAGGTCTCACTATGTTGCCCAGGCTGGTCTTAAACTCCTGGCCTCCAGTGATCTTCCTGCCTTGACCTCCCAAAATGTTGGCATTACATGCCCCAACCTTTTGAGTATCTGTCAAGCGTCTGAACACCAGGAGTCTGCTCCAAATAGGAAAACTGGGATTGAGATGAGGCCCAAAATGGAAGTGTGATTCCCTTGGCTTTTTTCTATCATTTTTTATTCTTCCTTCCTTTCTCTCTTTCTCTTTCTTTTTTTGATAAAACACAGGCATACAGACAGATACCAACACAGGGAGAGGCTGGAGGGCACTAAGTGCATGGTGTTATTGCCGTGTGAGGATATAGGTGATGTGCATGTTCTTGGTGTGTATCCACATTTGCTAAAACATTTAGAAGAATGGATACTTCACTTGTGTATTCCCCTATGCTGTAATGAACCTGTCAAAGAGGGGAGAGGCAGGTGCACCCTGTTACCAGAGACAAGCTCACCTGTTGGGTAGCAGACCACGAGTACATATGGCATCTTGGTAATGGTGTGCACAGTTCTTTCTTTCCCTATAAGACCTGACTCAACCCAGGTAGGTTCAAGTTCTTGTGGCCATCCAGGATCTACCCCATACTCTTTGCTTCCTCACCCCTTTCTACTCCCATGGTCCTGAGCCCTCCCAGAAGCTACCTCACTGGGGAGGTGGTTACAGAGGGCAAGGGGAGGGACAAAGCTAGCCCATTTGGTGGCTTTGTTTAGATTTGGAGAAGGCCGCAGTCCTGAGAGTAGTGAATGGGTTGGCTTTCATTGTGTGTATGTATTCACTGGGGCCTCTGTGCAGTGGATAGCCTGCTCACCTGAACATGGCAGTTCTTTGTGGGGAGCACGTCACTGCAGCCTTCAGGGGCTGAGGGCTCACAGCTTCTGTAGAGGGCAGCCACAGACCGCCTCCCCTTGCTGAAGACCACTGACTCTAGAAGCTAGACTTCAAGGAATGTTTATGCTAACAGGCCCTGGCTCAGCTCTTCCTTGGACCCAAAGCTCCATCCCTGCCTCCCAATTTTATTCCATCCATTCACTAAATACTGACCAAGGCTGCTCTGTGCCTAGCTCTGTGCTCCATGCTGCTGGCTTTGATGAGCTCTCAAATCCACAGAGTCCAGGAATAAAGTCCTCAGTCCTCAGTGGAGCCATTAGACCCCTCCCCCACTTATCTTCAGCAGCTTCCCCACCTCCTTCCTCACAGCCTTCCAGCCACACTGACCTTCCAGCCCACCCTGCTCAGCTCTGTGGCTCTGCTTCAAACACTTGGCAGGCACCACCTCCTCCAGCTTATGTTGGGGCAGACTATGGGCTTGCCACCCCTTCAATGCCCCCAACACAGAGACAAATCATACCTCAAGTATAGGAACCACACCTGGTTCATCTCTGTGACCTCCAGAGCACAGGGCCAGGCATAGAGCAAGTATCCCTAAGAGTCTGTGGAATATGTGAACGGGACGGTCTGGGAGGTAACCCTGACAACACTGCTGGCAAACATCTGTTGTTCTTTTCTCTCCATCCACCAAATCAAGCTGTAGCTCAGAATGGGGGCTTCAGACCACCTTGAGCTCAAACCCTGGTCCTGCTCCGGCTGACTTTGGGTTAATCATCTGTAGCAGATACTGCCTGCCTGCTACGTCTCTTCAGTCATGCCCACTCAGAGAGCCCCTCGGCCCAACTCCCAGCTGCTGAAGACTCCTTCTGCAATCCTATATTAATCATGTTTTCTATTTTCTTTTCTTTTTTTTTTTTTTTTGAGAGAGTCTCACTATGTCACCCTGGGTAGAGTGCCATGGCATCACAGCTCATAGCAACCTCAAACTCTTGGGCTCAAGCGATTCTGTTGCCTCAGCCTCCCAAGTAGCTGGGACTATAGGCACCTGCCACAACGCCCGGCAATTATTTTGGTGTAGTTGTCATTTTTTTTTAGCTTGGACTGGGTTCGAACCTGCCAGCCTTGGTACATGTGGCCAGCACAGTAACCACTGTGTTATGGTCACTGAGCCCACATTTTCTATCTTCTGTATTCAGATGCTCTGATATCTAGCTCTTGCTGACTCTGGAGGAAGTGCCCCACCCAGGGCAAGCCAATCCTTAGACAGTAAGGCTTCACCTGAAGTCACACCTTTCAAACACAAACCAACCAACCCAGATCCTATTTCCCCCACCTCCTTTTCAGGACTCTCATATTCTGGGCAATGGTCCACCTGCCCTCATCACCAAAGAGCAAGTAGGTACCAGAAAGCTAGGGACAGCCCTTGTGCCCAACTAGCCAATTGTAAGTCTGCTTACCCTGCCTTGCCTGTTTGTTCCCATGGAAACCACAATAAAGTCTCTGATCCATGTTTTCTCCTCGTTCCCTCTATCTCCTGACCTACCCTGGTCCTTCCCATGTGGTCCCCCCACAGAGTGATATGCCCTATCCTCTTGGGAGTGTGAAAAGCAAACTATCGTTTCAATAGCAGTCATCTCATCTGTTTGCCTCATCATACCTGAGTAATAATAATAAACCGGAATCACTTAAAAACAGGTCTGAAGCCCCTCTACCCAGGCAGGGCAGGCTGGAAATGTGGGGAAACAAATTGTCAGCCAGTCTCCCTGGCTCTTGCAGGTGGATGAGCCGAGGTGACCGTTCTATCCTGTGAGAAGCTCCTGTTGAATGTAACCAATCTCACAGAACATCAATATCAGACAAGACCACTCAACAATTTTGTTTTGGCACAGAAGAAACAAAGTCACTGGGCAAACAATAAATGCTGCAGCTTTAGTCTCTCTTCATTCTTCCATTTTCTAATAAAATTTATTAAAATATCCAAGCATAGGATTACTCCCACTTCTAATATCATCCAATACATCCTGGCTCCTTTGAATTGCTGCTCTCAAAATTGTCTAATCCAAGCCAAAATCCTACAGTAGTCCCACCTAACACCATCTTGCTGGGACACCCTAGACTTTCCCACAGTGTGTGGTCTTACTCATTAAAGCAAGTTTGTACACCCCACATTGTTTAGTGACAGGTGTGTTCTTGGGGGGTTTCAACTGGAGAGAGGGAATAAAACCTCCCAGAGCTCCCCTGAAGACTAAGTTCCAGAAGCTTCCAGAGCTAAGTGGCTTAATTACACACCATCTGTATTAGTGTCCTTGGGCTGCTCCAACCAAGCACAACAAACTGGGGCCTTAAAACAACAGAAGAATCCTTGGCACTCTTGGCCAATCACTAACTACCCCTCATCACATCCCTGTTTGTCTTCTTTTATCAGGACACCCATTATTGGATTTAAGGCTCACCCTAATCCAGTATGACTGACTTCTTTACTAACTATATCTGCAAGACTTTATTTTCAAGTAAGGCCACATTCTGACCTTCTAGGTTGACATAAATTTAGGGGGACACTATTCAACCCACTATAGTCTGACCCCCAAAGAATCTCTTTAGTCCAATGTTCAGAATATATTCACCCATCCCCACATCCCTCAAAGTCTTAACTCATTCCAAAGGGGAAAAATGGAAGAAATGAAGGGGCCACGTGGTCTTAAGCAAATCTGAAATCCACTAGGCAAGTTCTATTAGGTTCAAGGCTCCGTCCTCTGGCCTGTGGTGGAGGTCCTGCTCCCTGGGGTCTTAGCAGCTACTGAAGCACCACCTTCTCGAGCCTGCCTCTGCATCTGTGGCTTTGTTCTCCAAGACATTCTTCTCTCTTTTTATCCCATCTCTGTGCCTTTCAGTCCAGGATGGCAGTATTGCTGCTGATGTAACATTCTCAGAAATCTCATGGTTTCCTGTGTAATTCACAGGGCCCATGCCGCCAGACAAGAGAATCCTCTATAGATCATTCTGGATAAGCCCATCTCTATTCCTGGATACTGCTGAGATGGTTGATTGGATCCACAAGTCATATTTCTAGTCTCTTCAACAAGGGTGTTCAACACCCTTGGTGTTCTCTTTAGACACTTTCTCAATAGTGAATTCTCTAATTTTAGCTATCTACACAGGTTCAGGACCTCTCAAATCACCAAGTGCAGGTCCCTTTTTGCTTAATAGTTCCTTCCTCAATTTATCTAATTTCTCCCAAATGTTATGACAAGCAGCAAAGACAGCCAGGCCATTCTTTGCCTGGAGATCTCCTTGGCTAAATATCCAAGTTCATTACTCACAAGGTCCCTTTTTATCCCGTGTTCATTAACGTCTTGCCATCATTAGAAGCATCTTTAATGTTCATATTTCTTTCTTTCTTTCTTTCTTTTTTTTTTTGAGACAGAGCCTCAAGCTATCACCCTGGGTAGAGTGCTGTGGCATCACAGCTCACAGCAAGTTCCAAACTCTGGGCTCAAGCGATTTTCCTGCCCCCACCTCCCAAGTAGCTAGAACTACCACAATGCTTGGCTATTATTTGTTGCAGCCATCATTGTTGTTTGGTGGGCCCAGGCTGGATTCGAATCTGCCAGCTCAGGTGTATGTGTCTGGCACCTTAGCCGCTTGAGCCACAGGCACCATAATGTTCATATTTCTACCAACATTCTGTTCCTGATGACATATGTGTTCTCTAAAATGATAGATGCTCTCTCTACAGTTTTTCTTTTTGCTAAGTTTTCACAAGGAGCACCTTGAATAAAGTCCATTTTTCTACCAATAATCCCTGTAAGCCAATCTAGGCTTGTTCTGTCAAGCACCTTAAAACTCTCTCAGCTTCTACCCATTACTCAACTCCAAAGTCACTTCCACATTTTCAAGTACAGTAGAACCTCTGCCAGTTGGCCATCCAAGGGACTGTAACAAACTGTTCAACATACGGAGGTGGTCAAAACAAGGAGCAGTACAGGCCTACTGTACTGATAACGTACATGTGGTATCATGTCTGACATATGACCAAGGAGGTGGTCAACATGGGAGTTCTACTGTATTTGTCACTTTCCTGGTACAAAATCAGTATTAGTTTGCAAGGGCTACCTTAAAGAGTATTTCTCTCACAGTTTTAGAGGCTGGGAGTCTGAAATTAAGATGTTGGCAGGGCCAAACCCCTTCTAAAACCTCTAGAGGAGGATCCCTCATTGCCACTTCCTAGCTTTGGGTGACTCCTGGAATCCTTGAGATTCCTTGGCTTCTCCTGCCCCATAACCTTTTCCCCTCTGTGTCCTCTTCTTATAAGGATGCCAGTCATTGGATTTAGGGCCCAGCCTAACCCAGTATGACTGCTGATACACTCATTCATACTAATGCTGCCTTGGAACCCCTCTGGTTGTCCTGTCCCTAGCTTGGCATATTTGATTTACATATTTTGATGCAGTCTCTACCCAGTTCCCATTTTTGTGTTCTAGACAGATAAGGTCCCATACCCTGAACTGCTTGACCACCTTACTTCTGCTTTAAGTCTGAGGAACTTGACATTTAAGCCCCAAATTCTAGTTCTCATGCTACCTTTAAATTAATCAATCTAGCCTTGTCTTGAAAAACTCATCCAGGTAACACCATGGACCCTAGTAAAGGCTCTGGCAGACAAGTCCCTCTTTCTCTTTCTCTTAGTCCTTACCCACTAGTTATGCACACATGTCCTGAACATACCCTCCTCTTCCCATTGGCCTGTAAAGCGTGCTGCCTTGTGCTTTCTGGGTTTTGTGAAACATAAGGTTGTATCTTTTTGCCACTCTGATCTGGTATCCCTCACTCTACCTCATCTGACTACACAAAACTTCACTTAAATATCTCACTTTATACACATCACAAGTGGTTTCATCTTAATTTAACTAATTACATTTTGTTTCCAAATAAGGTAATGTTCTGAGGTTCTGGGCAGACACAAATTTTGGGGAGACACTAATTGGCTTTCATCCCTTCTCTGCCTCAGTCCATGTTTCATGGATCACCTTCCAGATAAACTTCTTACACTGGAATCCATACTCTGCTACTGTGAGAATCCACCTAAGGCCTGGCCTCCCCATGTTGTGAGGCAACATCCTCCTGTATAAGCAAAATGAGGTTTTGTGAAACATCCTCTGAGGTTTTGTGAAGCCAGAGGATAAAATCCTGTTGGCCTCTGGGCTTATGGCCTCGCACAGCACAATATAGTCACTCCCTGACTCTGGGAAGTGGGGTGCTTTGTGACTAGACCCAATATTATTTTCCTTAGAAGTGAATGGGCTGTTGGGTGTTGGCAGTTTTCTAGTGCCCCTTTGGGGCAGGTGTTGTTTGTGTGGAGGGGCAGATAATTTTTTTCTTTTCTTTTTTTTGCAGTTTTTGGCCAGGACTGGGTTTGAACCCGCCACCCTTGGTATATGGGTACGACACCCTACCCGCTGAGCCACAGACATAGCCCAGATAATTTATTTCTTTGAGCTTTCATAAGGCAAAGGCTCCCTTTCTTGGATGGAGATTCAGAGGGAGGTGGTGCATAGCGTTTATGGTGGTCAGAGCTGGGGCACTGGAGACTGAGCTGGCAGTGGGGGGAAGGTCTGGCTCTAGCAGGAAAGAGGAAAAGTTTTTATGTCCTCAGAGTAACTGTGAACCTGGATTCTGGGTAGGGGAAATATGGCCAAGACAGGACATGTTGGAGGGTGGTCCCTGCAAGATGGTTGCTGCTAGGTGGGGTACAACAGCAGTTAGCAGAAAATCTTACCTCATGTGAAATTTATTCACTCAAATAACTACTTTATTTATGTATTTGTTTATTCACATAACTACAGATGAGATTAGATTTCCTCCCACTACTGGGTCTCACTGGGAGACTCTTTCCTTCCAAGATGACCTCTCAAGTTAGGAATTCAGACTTTCCCCCACAATCTCCTGGAGGGGAGGCCATCTTGGGTCATATGACCACCACCATCTCCCCGCAATCAATCCTGGTGGCTGCAGGAATAGGGAGCCACACCTGGGTCACAGGTGGAGCCTGCTAACAGGGTTCCAGAAATTCAAGGATGTGTTTACTCACACCAATCCTCCAGCTCTTCCTGTTGCTGTCCCTGAGCCTCCAGGCACAACCTTATGTTTACTCCATCCTGGCTGGTTGGGGAGGACTGGGTCCAGCCTGGGGCCTTTACGGGGCATCCACAGAGGAGGTTGGGAGGAGGCAGGAAGGGAGCCAGGACAGAAGAGTGGGTGGGCTGCCATCCTGGTCCCAACCACGCTCTTGCCCAGGGTGGCATTAAAGCCTGCACTTCCTGTGAGCACACTAGAGGTTCTAGGGGAATTGAACCCTGCTTAGGAGGTGGTATGTTGCTGCTGTCCAACCACATGGTTGTTTCAATGTCATCGTCACTAAGATGGAGCCTTTCCTAGGCCAGCAGGAGCTTCTGTCAGAGCTTCCCACCTAGGAGCAGGGCATGGAGCCCAGAAATCCACTGGGTCGGCAGGAGGGTAGGACGGGCCCTGGCACCAAGCAACGGAGGCGGCCACTTTCCAGGACGGAATGTGCAGAATGTGGGGTGGGGGCCTGGCTTCTCCTCCCCTGCCTCCCTCTTCATCCCCCCCACACACCTCCTGCCCTCCCTCAACTTCATCCAAGGCCCCTGGAATGGAGGGAGCAGCCCTAGACTTAGAGGTGGAGTCTGTGCCTTCCACTGGGTCCCTTTCCCTGTTTCCTCCTCCACGTGAGGTGGGAGGTACGAATCTCTCCAATCTGAGGGATAGATGAACAGTGTGAGAGGTGTTGTGGCCAGGGAGAAGCCTGGACTCTTGTCACAGCCCACTTAGTGCCCTTGGGAACCATGGCTGTTTCTTCCAGAGGAGAGGAGGAGATGCTGAGGGGAAGAAGGAACAGGCCTGGACCACACCCACCCAGTGCCAAGAGCTGCCCAGCTGCCCACATGAATGTAGTATATAGCTTCAGAGTGGACATCTGCTGCCCCTGGGCCACTAGGAGCCCCAAAAGGAGGGTTTCTTGAGGGTGATGGCTGAAAGGTATGGGCTGCGGGGTCACACTGCCAAATGGACCCAGGCTCTTCCTGGATGGTCCCTGGCATGAAGGAGCTTATCTGTAGAGACAGAGCAAGTAACTCCTGGGAGGGTGAGCCCACTCTCCTTCTTGGATACCCAGAGCCAGAAGTGGCTACTCAGAGGGGTTTTGATTCCAGGAGGCAGGTGAGGTCCCTGGAGCAGCTGGTGCTAAAAGTCAAAACCTAGAGGCCCCCATAGGGTTGCAGGGAGGGTGGTGCTAGGGCTGCCCCAAGGCCCAACCTCTGGGGCCTCCAGCCTAGTGGAAGCCAGCCTCTCAGGATGAGGCTTTAAGGGCTTGGGCTGCTCAGAAGTACCCCCTTGCTGCCAATCTTCATGCCTCCATGGAAGGATGGTAGGCAAGCACAGCTGAAATCAGACCGATCAGGGTCCAAGTCCCCCTCTGCCTGTGTCCCGAGGATATTACTCTCTTTCTGAGTCTCAGTGTGTCCATCTTTACAACGGAAACAAACACCTGAGTAGAAGCTGACTCTCACATCTCTGAGACCCAGAACCTCAGGGGAGGCAAGAGAGCCCAGGGCCTTTACAACCTCAGGCAGCCTCTACTTCCCCATCTATAAAATGAAGATTCCACACCCAGTGTACTTAAGGGCCTGCAGCAAGGCAGAAGTCCCTGAGCCTTTCCACTGCTATCAACAGTTATTCCCTGAGCACCTACTATGCCTGGCAGTGTTGGAGGGGCTGCATCCTGCCCTCTGGGAGCTTCTATTCTACATGGGGAAAGAGAGGTTAAACAAGACAGCAAATAGTTTTTAAAAAAAAAAAAAAGTGGAGAGACTGCAGCAAAGGCTTTCTGTGGAGGCAGCTGAGTAATTGTGAGTGCCAAGGAGGCAGCCACACAGGATGGGCAGGAAGTGCCCCCATGCACAGGGTCAGCAAGTACAAGGCCTGAGGTGGGAAGGAGGCTGGCAATTCTGAGGCCTGCAGCCTGGGGATGGGGCTGAAAGTGTGGCTGGGCCAGGGGCTACTGGCGGTGTCCGACCCTCCTTCCCAGAAACCCAAGCAGTGTTCAGCTTACGTGCTTCCCCACAGGACACAGACCTCAGAGACTGGCCTCTCCTCTGCATGGCCCAGGCTGGGCACCCTAGAGGTGTGCTAGTGTGCCTGGGGCATAAACAAGTAGATGAGCCGTGAATGAGTGAATCCCACTAGAAACCTAACTCACTGTTTGACCTCCAGCAAGTGAATTTCCCTCTCTGGGCCTCAGTTTCACTGCTACTAAGGTGACCTCTGAGTTATAATTCTCCTGAATGGCTGGAGAGCCTGTAGCAAACCCTCTTGGAGGCTCATTCTCTTCCCCTAGGATTACAGGGAATGCAGCCAGCATACTCCCATCCCCTTCTGGGCGTGGGGTTAGTATGCTATGTGGCAACAGTCCCTGGGCTTTGACCTCCTTATAGGAACCTCTGCCAAGAGCCTGTTCACTCCCCTGCCCCTAATTTTCTCTTCTTTTTCTTACTCTCCCATCTGTGAAAACCCTTCCGCTGTACTCCAACTTCAGCCCCTGAGCTGATACCAGAAGGGGAGGAGGGGGAAAAGAAGGGCTCTAACTCCTGTGGCAATTGGGGGCCCCAGATCCTTTCCTGCCCCATTCAATATTCTTCAAGCCCCAGAAACCCCAGGTGCCACCTCCCTGCCCCACCCATTGTGTCCCTTTACCCAGAGGATGCCTATGGAAGCGGGGGTGTGTGTGTGCTGGCCTTGGGGAAGAGGAGGAAGAGAAAGGACAGTGAGGAGGCCAAGAGCCGGCATGTGTCCAGCAAGGGGACCACGGAGGAGCAGTGGAGTGTGCCCAGGCCTCGGGCTGTGGGGCAAGAAGAGGCCAAGGGGGTGGGAGGGCCCAACACCTAGGTGTGGGTGCCCAGCTGCTCCTCAGTAACCCCTTTTTTGGAGCATTCAGCTGGAGAGCTCTCCAGAGGCAGACCCTAAGAGGGCCGGCCCCATAAGGTGCAGCATGTGGACTCAGCAGGCTGGAGGCTGGAAGTGTGCCTCTTTCACTCTTCCTGTCTGAGCCTCAGCTTCCTCTTCTGGAAAAAGTGAGAACAACAGCCTGCAGCTGCCAGTGCAAGAGCGAAGAAGCCCAGATCCAGGCCAAATGGCTGGCATCCAGTGGTCCCTGCACCAGGTGACAGAGTCTGGAAGCCTGCCTTGCCAAAGGCCTGTGGTGACATGCCTTGTCCTTGCTTCACAGAGGACTTTCTGGGTCCATGCTGGCTGCTCACCCAGGGTTGTGTGGGACCATGGTGATTTCAGACCCTGCAGCAGGTATTAAAGTTTCTCAGGAGATTCTATAAGAACATCTGGATTTCTTTCATCTCTAGAAAAAGCTAGAACCTCTGGCCATACAGGCTGACACCTGGGTGAGGACAGTTATTCCCCACATTGCCAAAGCCATCTGCCTCTGCTTACCCACTGGCCACTGCAGGGCCTCTGTCTGCCATGACCCACTGGGAAGAAGGCCTAGTCTCCATCTCTACCCTGCTGGACCCTGAAGCCCCATCCAGCATGGAAGCACACAGGGTATCTCACTTCCCTGAGCCTCGGTTTCCTCAGGGAGGTGGGACTACTACAACTACTACTAGGTGTAGCATGGGGAGCAAGGGGCAGGTATATGGCAGGGGCTCTGTGTGCAGTGGCTGAGGCAGCATTCCAAGTACAGCCCATTTAGAACTTGCAGAAGTTCATCTGTGTCCCCTCACCTGCCCCCTTGCCTCTACCCCTTCACCTGTGTCCCCTTACCTATGTCCTCCTCACCTGTGCCCCCCACTTCATCTGTGACTAGTCCCCCATTCCTAGCTCTCATTGCTGCCCTCTCAGTCCCCCCAAAGATAGGTGCCCCACAAGTCTGCCCAGGTGTGCTCACAGGGTGTCATATAGATATTAGAGTAGTGGGGGGGGGTCCTGAGAGACAGTGGTCCACATCATTGGTCCCTAAATCTGCCTACTATCTCCCAGAGCCCCACCGGAGGATCTTTGTGAGGTCCCCACCCATCTTGAGTGCCTGGCACCCTGCCTTCCTCATTTCTGAGCCTGGCCACTCACTGGCTATACACAGCACAGTGCTCTGCCCTCCCCAAAGACAGGACCACAGGTGCAGAACTGCTCTCTAGACAAGGCATGTGGCCTAGGTGATTCTGCCACCTTTGTCCCCTAGCCATCCACCAGTGGGTCTGCCTTGATGGGGGACACTGCTGAGGGATAGGGAGAGAAGGTGAGGCTGTGGCCACCTACTGGTGGCTGGCATTTATTTATGCAGATAAGCACTTGTGCTGCCTGCAAAGGGGGCAGTCACGAATTTCACACACTGGCCACACGGTGGCTGGGGTGAGTCTCCCGGCAGTTTCTGTGAAATTATTCAGGAACCATGAGTCCAGCCAGGATGGGGCAGGCCTATCACTCGCCCTTCCTGTAGGCTGCAGACGGGACCCCAGGAGAGGGGTAGAGAAGGGAGGGGAGCCCAGAAGGAGTGAGTCATGATTCAGAGTTCACAGCGTAGACAAGATGGGCAGAGGCGGGGGCAGACCATACTGCAGACATCTGTTGACCAGGCAGTAACATGGCTGTCCCTGAGTGGTGCCCAGGCTGCCTCCTTTTCCCTTTTAGAGCGTGTCACCATGCAGCCACACTCCCCTGCTCTGAGTCATGCTGCTGGGGCTGGGTGGAGGCTGGGCTCTTGGCTGAGATTTGCTGGGTGACCTTGGGCTGCCCCTCTCTGGGTCTCAGTTTCCTTCTCTCTGAAGATACAAGACCCTCCAGGGCCAAGTGCTCAGAGCTCAGGGCTATTAACACATCCTTAGCAGTTCCAGGCACCTTTCATGTGACCTCTGATGCCACCTCCCAGGAGACCATAGGCCCAACACAGCAGTCCAAGGGCAGGCTTAGATCATACAGCAGCCGCATCCACAGGGGCCTAAGGCTGCAAAGTCCCGGGGTTGTCCTGGGCCATGTCCCTTTGGGCGGCAGTGCTCAGGGCCTCCAGCCACTGCTGCTGCAGCTCTGCAGAGGGAGCACTCAGGTACCAGGACTGCTGGGCCCGCTGCAGCTTCCACACATGTCCTGCATCTGGCCTCTCCTTGGGATCAGGCACGCTTACCATGCAGTTTGTGAGAGGGATGGTGAGAGGCAGCTGGCTGTCCTGCAGCAAAAAGTGGAGGGTGAGTGGGGTCCTCAGGTTCACCCCTGTGACTCAGGCCTCTCCCAGGCAGCCCCCTGAGCTCCACACACACAAAGCAAGTGCTGAGCTGGATGGGCCTGGTGGGTGGTAGCCATGCCTGTGCTGCCCTCTGTTAGCAGAAGGCTGGGCAACCCACTGGCCCTCTGAGAGAGGATATGGGGAAGGGTACGCCCTGCCCACCTCACAGGACATCTAGACCCCAGGGCCTCTCTCAGACTGACAGGCCACTGGGGAGGTGAGGCAGGATGAGCCTCTGTGATAGGGCAGCAGCTAGAGCTCAAAACGGACAGATGAGGGTCCTTGACTGGGAGAGGGGCTGTAAGGGTTCCTGAGTTGGTTCTCACAGGGTCTACAGCTCCCAGCCAAGCCAGGATGCATTAATGAATGAAAAGGTGAATAAATACATGCATGTGGAGACAGGAAGCCAGACCCACAGCCCTCCTCAAAGTCTGGCTGGCTCTGGGGTCCTGACTTCAGTAGGTCCTATCTCCTGTGAGTAGGGAGCAGATGGGGATTCTGAGTGGCTGGGAAAACTGAGGCCCCAGATAACACTGCTCAAGTGGGTGGTCCCTAGGCAGATGGCCCAGGCCTGCTATGGGCACTCTAGGCCTAAGGCTCTGGACTACAGAATCAGAGTGGAGCCCCCAGCACCCAGCCTGGGTCAGGGGACACGTACCTGGCTCCCTCCCTGCAGGTGCAGCACCTGGGGGTCCAACACGGGGATGGTGGCCCATACCTCACTCCAGGCCTCACCACTGTCCAACAGTCGCAGGGGCCCACAGAACAAGCTGGGCTGAGGTTCTACAGTGGGTGGCTTCTGGGGACACAGAAGCACAGGTTAGGTGTGTCTCACTCGCAGTCATGCTTGCTCCTAAGGAGGCTGGGGCAGGGCCAGGGCCACTACTGGGAAGGAGCTGGCTGTGTAGGCACAACTGAGGTCTGGACAGAGATGGGAACCAGCCTCACCCATCACCAAGGGTCACTTGAAGCCAGGCCTATAGAATGTAGGTGCATGTGGCATCAGGTGGGGCTTGTATGCTAGGAGGGAGTCCATATGTTGGGTCAGGACAGCATCAAAATAATAGGAAAACCCAATATCAAGTACCTGAAGTGGGTCATGACCGAGGAGCTGAGTGTGTTTTAGTTCTACACACCACACACACTGTACATGTGTGCACACATACTACAGATGCGCACACACGCACACACACATTCAAATGTGGACTTCTCTGGCTATTCCCAGCAGCTGTCCCTGGTGGTTCCCAGGGTCTGTAGACTTCACCAAGATACCCCCTATCTGTCCTGACCCCCGGGGAGCTCTTGGTGCAGAGTTAATGGAGCCGTGGGGTTGGAGGTAAGGACACATGTCTGGTCTGAGAGGCTCCGCTGTGTCACTCCAAGGGGAGCAGGAACCACAAGCACCCACCTCTGTGCTCTGCTTGGGCTCAGCTGAAGCCTCAGGACTGGGGCTCTCAGGGACCACTGGTTGTGTCAGGAAACACTCTCTACAAACACGGCTCTGCCTGCTGTTCTCGGCCTTGAACTCAGAGCACTTCCCACAGATGACCTACAAGACAGAGGGCACCTGTGACTCCACCTCATAGGGACAGAGGGCTGTCCAGGAAGAGGCCAGGAGAGGCAGGAGGGGTAAGGGCTTCTCCTCCAGCTGCCCTGTCTGACAGTGGAGAGTGAGTCTGGCCATACTTGGTATCCAGGGCCTGATCTCCTTGCCCAGAGGGTCCAGAGTCCAGGAGTCTGTGTGCCCTGAAAGAAGAGTGGAAGAAGCCACCAAGCACATGAGAAAATTTCCCATCCTCTGTCACCAGGGGAATGCAAATTAAAACCATGACAAGAAAACACTTTGCACCCCTCAGCATGGCTGTTATCAAAACAAACAAACAAACAATAACAACAACAAAACCCCAAACCAGAAAATAACTAGTGTTAGCATGGATGTGGAGAAATTGGAGTCCCTGCACTGTTTGTGGGAATGTAAAATGGTATAGCTGCTGTGGGCAACAGTGTGGTGGTTCTTCGAAAAGTTAAACACAGAATTACTATATAATTCAGCAATTTCACTTTTGGATATATACCCAAAAGAATCGAAAGCAGGATCTTGAATAGACATTTGTATGTCCATGCCCATAGCACTATTATTCAGAACAGCCAAAACATGAAGACGCAACGTAGGAAACAACCCACATCCACTGGTAGGCAGTCGGATAGAGATCCTGGTCTGAGTAGTGGAGTGTTTTCAGATGGACGACTGGAGCAGACGAATTAAGCCAAGGGATGCTCCCGAGCTCTTTCCATCCTGCCCCCACCCCACCTCAGCACACTCCTCAGCCCCCCTACTCTGGCCCCATAGGGGTACATCCTGTCAGTTATCCTGTCTCTTTCTGCCTCAGTCTCTCTCCTGCTGATTCCTTCTCCTGACACACAAGCATCTCCTCACATTTCAGTGCCACCCACGCACCCCCTTTCAGCATCCCCTTCTCCCCATCACCTCCTGCCTCACCTACTAAATGCTGTAGAGGACCTGAGGTCTTGGTTCAAAATTTGCGTTAAGGTCCTAGCTTGTGTCCTTGCATTAAGGTCCTCACCCTATGGGCACTGGTTGCTGAGGGACCATGGCATTCAAATATGCATTTCACAGGCATTATAGGAGATTCCGCAGAGAAAGAGAGAGAGAAATTATTCTCTTTAAGTAGATGGAAGGCACCCTCTTTTGAAGTCTCAGTTTTATGGAGACTTTGTTCCTGGGATTTCTTTTTTTTTTTTTCCTTTCTCCCTCTTTTTTAAATTTCAGGTTAATGTGAGGGTACAAACAATCAGGTCAAAATATTTGATTTTGTTAGGTAGAGTCCCTCTTGTGGTTATGTCCCACACTCAAAAGGTGTGCCAAACACCCCCACGTCATGCCCGTTCGGTGGGAGCACCCACTCTCCCTCCCTTCTCCCCTTCCCCTGTTATCCCTCCCCACAACTTGAATTGAAATGAGTTTTTCTCCTATGTGGCCATGCCTTAGATCCTCTACTGGCTTTATATTAGTATTGAGCACATTGGATAATTGCATTTCCATTCTTGTGATACTTTACTAAGAAGAATGTGTTTCAACTCCATCCAGGTTGATACAGAAGATGTGAAGTCATCATCTTTTTATGGCTGAATAGTATTCCATGGCATCCATGGAATATATACCACAGTTTGTTAATCCATTCCTGAGCTGATGGGCATGTAGGTTGTTTCTGCATCTTGGCGATTGTAAATTGAGTTGTGATAAACAATCTAGTGCAAATGTCCTCAAGATACAATGATTTTTTTTCTTCTGGGTAGATGCCTAGTAGAGGGCTTGCGGGGTCAAATGGGAGGTTTAATTTGAGTTCTTTGAAGATTCTCCATACTTCTTTCCAAAGAGGCTGCATTAGTTTGCAGTCCCACCAACAGTGGAAAAGTGTTCCCCTCTCTCCACATACGCACCAGCATCTGCAGACTTTGTGATACAAGCTAATCTTATTGGGGTTAGGTGATATCTCAGGATGGTTTTGATTTGCATTTCTCTGATGATTAGGAACGATGACCTTTTTTTCATACATTTGTTAACCATTAGTCTGTCTTCCTTAGAGAAGGCTCTATTCATGTCTCTTGCCCAGTGATAGAGGGGATTGTTAGCTCTTTTTTTGTTGATTAATTTGTGTTGTCTGTAGATCCTAGTTATCAAGCCTTTGCCTGAAGTTTGTCTATTTGCTTTGGTTGTTGTCTCCTTAGCTATACAGAAGCTTTTCAGTTTAATTAAGTCCCCTTTATTTATTTTTGTTGTTGCAATTGCCATTTTATGAAGTCTTCTTCATAAAATCTTTCCCCAGGCCAATATCTTTTAAAAACTTTTTCTCACACTTTCTTCTAGGGCTTTTATCTTGCCATGCCTTAGATTTAAATCTTTTGTTCATCTTAAATCAATTTTTATAAGTAGTGAAAGATACAGGTCCAGTATCAGTCTTTTATATGTGGTTATCCAGTTCTCCCAGCACCATTTATTGAATAGGATTCTTTTCTCCAGTATATACTCTTATATGGTTTATCAAAGATCAGGTGGCTGTAAGATGTTAGTTTCATCTCATGATTTTCTTTTTCTTTTTTTTTTTTTTTTTTTGAGACGGAGCCTCAAGCTATCCCCCTGGGTAGAGTGCCATGGCATCACAGCTTATAGCAACCTCCAACTCCTGGGCTCAAGCGAGTCTCCTGCCTCCACCTCCCAAGTAGCTGGGACCAC
>CAUYQV010012622.1:0-11007 GCA_963574575.1 Galagoides demidoff | reverse complement strand
AACTTGGGGGTTTTGTGAAACTTGGGACTTTTTTCCTTGTACCTGAAGCTTGTTCTTGGCAACTCTAGGAGGAAGAAGGGAGCCTGGGAACATGTTCTCGGCCACCCTGGGGGGAGGAGGGACTTGCCTTGTTCCTGGAGTCGACTCTGGGGGGAGAAGGGAGGAGGAGGGAAATGGGCTGGAGAGGGTGGGGGGGGACAGGTGAGGGCTGGGGAACAGGATTAGGCAGGGGAAAGAGGGCTGGGTTACAACAGGTATCACAGCTCACAGCAACTTCCAGATCTTGGGCTTAGGCGATTCTCTTGCTTCAGCCTCCTCAGTAGCTGGGACTACAGGCGCCTGCAACAATACCCAGCTATTTTGTTGTTGCTCTTACAGTTTGGCCAGGGCCAGGTTTGAGCCTGCCACTCTTGGTGCCCTACTCACTGAGTTACAAGTACTGCCCCTGCTTTTCTTTTTCTTATTTCCTGAAGTTGACACTTAGATGGTTGATTTCAGATTTTTATTCTTTTAAATATAGTCATGTGCTGCATGCCAATGTTTTGGTAAATGATGGACCACATAAAAACAGTGATGTAGTATTTTAACTGTATCTCTTCTGTAATTACATATATTTAGAATACAAGTACCTACCATTGTGTGACAGATGCCTACAATATTTAGTGCAGTAACATGCTGTACAGATTTGCAGTGAGCCGACTGTGTGGCCAAGGTGTGGCAGGTATAGTGGGCTGTGCCATCCAGGCTGATGTAAGTACATTTTGACCCTGCGTGGTGTGCCCTGTGTGTGCATCTAGGGCTGAGTGTTGCTCTGTGAGCCCTCCTTCAGCTGCATCCCACAACTTGATAAGTTGTGGTTTCATTTCCAATTATTTCAAAAAATTGTTAATTTCTCCTGAGACTTCATCTTTGATCCATGTGTTATTTAGAAGGGATTGTTTTCTACTTATTTTGGGGTTTTCTAGTTTTTTTGTTTTTATTGACTTTTAGTTAATTCCATTGGGGCCTGAGCGTAGACATTTTATGATTACTGTTAAATTTGTGATGGTATGTTTTATGGCCCAGGATGTCTTCTGTCTTGGTGAATGTTCTTTGTGAGCTTAGGAAGAATGTGTGTTCTTTTGTCTTGGGACGCAATATTCTGTGGATGTTCATCTATGCAGTTGATTGGTGGTGCTGTCGAGTTCACCTGTGCCCTTGCTGATTTCCTTTCTGCTAGATCTTTCTATTTCTGATAGAGGGGTATTGAAGCTTCCAATCATGATAGATTTACGTATTTTTCCATGCAAAGTATACATGGCAAAAAATGATAGAAGGGCAAGTATGCCAGTTTAAGATGTGGGTATTTTAACTCTCTTTTTTAGGGAGCATACACTTTAAGAACTATTACGTCTTCTTAGAGAAGTGACCCTTTATCATTATGGAATGCCTTACTTTATCACTGATAACTTTCCTTGCTTTGAAGTCTACTCTGTCTGAAATTGACAGAGCTGCTCACTCTGTGCCCTGGGTAGAGTGCTGTGGCATCACAACTCACAGCAGGGTAAGTGCTATGGCATCACAGCTCACAGCAACCTTAAACTCTTGGGCTTGAGCAATCCTCTTGCCTCGGCCTCCTGAGTAGCTGGGACTATAGGTGCCTACCTCTACGCCCAGCTAGTTTTTCTATTTTTAGTAGAGATGGGGTCTCACTCTTGCTCAGGCTGGCCTCAGATTCCTGAGTTTAAGCAGTCTACCTGCCTCAGCCTCTGAATGCTGAGATTACAGGTGTGAACCACTGAGCCCGGCCTGATCTGTTAATGTGTGTTTCCCATGACCACATTGTAAAGGTCAGTTTTGGTGAATTGCTTATCATTGGTTCATATGGGGTCTAGAATACAGTGTATACATTTTGTTTCTTCATATAATAAGCATTTTTATCAACTTTAATTTTTTTCATAAATTTCGGAATGAATTATGAAAAAACTTACTGTTGCTGTTACTGATTTTTTCTTTTCATTAAAGGAAAGTGCAGGAAAAGGTGTTCTGGTGAAGACTCTCGGAGCTGCCGATGGGAAACTTATGCCCATTGATTTTCATGACATAAATGCTGAAAAAGGTGGTTTTGATTTTACTGACCCCATAAAACATGGGGAAGCATCTCCTCATCCATTCCAACATTCAGCATTGGATTCAGAAGCAGTTTTGCATGAGAATAGATGTGTGGACCCTGAGGCTTCTACAGTGTCCATTCAAAACCACATGGATGTAGCATCTCTGAAGCCTGCTTGTGATGAGGAGGTTAACTCTGCTGATGTTCTTTGGTCACCAACTTGTGAAAGGCGGACATTTGAACATCATGAGTCCATTGAGAATGGTGAAAACAGTAAGTGTCCTTAAAAAAAAGAAAAGGAGGCTCAGCGCCTGTGGCTCAGATTGCTAAGGCACCAGCCACGTACACCCAAGGTGGTGGGTTTGAATCTAGCCCGGGCCCACCAAACAATGACGGCTGCAACCAAAAATAGCCGGGCATTGTGGTGGGCGCCTGTGATCCCAGCTACTCGGGAGGCTGAGGCAGGAAACTTGCTTGAGCCCAGGAGTTGGAGGTTGCTGTGAGCTGTGATGCAACAGCACTCTACCCAGGGGGACAGCTTGAGGCTCTGTCTCAAAAAAAAAAAGAAAGAAAGAAAAGGAACTACAGAAATAAGATGTTTGTACATTTTGTGTAGGTTATATTTACATGTGGAATTTGCCAGTCTTTCATAACAGGAAATATTTAAGTGTTTTCTAGATTAAAATAAATTTATTTTATCTATTACAGGGAGGATTGCTTAGAAATAGAATTTTAAGTGAGGGATCAAGTGGAAGTGTGCCTGTCTAGGTCCTAGCATGCTTTTGCTTCACCCCTTATCCTCTATAAGTGAGGCTGGATCATCCAACATCAGAGATACACTTTTCTTTTGGGGGAAATGGGTTTTCTTTTTTCTTATTTTTTTTTGTAGAGACAGAGTCTCACTTTACCGCCCTCAGGAGAGTGCTGTGGTGTCACATAGCTCACAGCAACTTCCAACTCCTGGGCTTAGACGATTCTCTTGCCTCAGCCTCCTGAGTAGCTGGGACCATAGGCGCCTGCCACAACGCCCGAGTATTTTTTGTTGCAGTTAGGCCAGGGCAGGATTTGAACCTGCCACCCTCAGTATATGGGACCAGCACCCTACCCACTGAGCCACAGGCACCACCTGGGTTTTCTTTTTTCTAACTTTTTTTTTTGAGACAGAGTTTCACTCAGTTGCCCTCAATAGAGTACCGTGGCATTATAGCTCACAGCAACTTCAAACTCTTGAACTCAGTGGTTCCCTTGCCTCAGCCTCCGAAGTTGCTGGGACTATAGGTGTCCACCACAACATGTGGCTATTTTTAGAGATGGGGGTCTCCTCTTGCTCAGGCTGATCTTGAACTCCTAAGCTCAGGCAGTTTACCTGCCTTGGCTTCCCAGAGTGCTCTTTTTTCTAACTAGTTTTGAACAGACTTCAGTACTGTTGATAACTAAGGCAGTTGTCTAAATAAAAATTATTTGAGAATGTTTTATCATTTTAGTTGTTACATGTATCATTGGATATTTGTGGAATTTTATATTCTAGAAATAAATCTCCCAGAGAGTGTGGTCTATCAAAATGAAGAGGGCAGATGGGTCACTGACCTTGCCTATTACACCTCTTTTAGTAATGAGCAAGATTTAAATATATCTGTAAGTGGTGAGATGAATGAAGACTTCAGATCTGGTTGTAAGTATATGGATACCTGCATTTATTATACTGTTTTCATTGTTTCTAATGGTGTTTCTGAGATAACTTATTCATGGTGTTCAACCACATCCCATCTCTTCTGGAATATCATTGTATTCTGGAATTTTTCCACTTCTTTTTCTAGGAACCAAAGCTTGAGCTGGTCAGTCTTAGTCATTACAAAATGAGCTGAGCTACTTTCTGAAGCAAAGGCAACAAGGCAGACTCCACTCATTTACTTCCTTTTGGAGCCTGTGGTGTTATAGGGTTGAAAGGGACTTCAGGCTGTGCTGGGCCACTTTCAGAATTCTGTCCTGAGAAAAAATAAGTGTTCTGGTAAATCAGCACTTACCAAAGCTAATCCATTTTGAAGTAAAAGCAAAGAAATGTGGTGTAAATGATGGAAAAAAGTGACAAAAAAGATACTGTTTAACCGGGTGTGGTGGCTCACGCCTGTAATCCTAGCTCCCTGGGAGGCTGAGGTGGGTGGATTGCTTGAGGTCAGGAGTTTGAGACCAGCCTGAGCAAGAGCGATACCCCATCTCTTAAAAAAATAAATAGCTAGGCATTGTGGTAGGCGCCTATAGTCCCAGCTACTGGGGAGGCTGAGGCAAGAGGTTCATTTGATCCCAGGAGTTGGAGGTTGCTATGAGCTATGATGACACCACAGCACTCTTCCAAGGGTGACAAAGTGACATTATATCGCAAAAACAAAACAAAAAAATACTAATAAGTCTCAAGGGATAAGAGCATTAAAAGGGGCAGTTAGGTTTGTTTCTCAGCATAACCTCTGTTAGTGTGAAGATGTGAGCTGGCAGGTCTATAGAGTGCCAGGGCAGGGCATTTCCAGCTGGTGAGGATGTGAGGATGCAGCTGGCCTGCAGCCCCCAGTGCTTGAATGCTCTGTGGCTGGATTGAGGAAAGGAGGTCACTGGCCTGTCAAAGCCAGTCTTGTTTTTAATAGGCTCAGATGGGACCTGGGGAAGAAGTGATTGTTGCTACTGCTTGTCCAAATCTCCTAACCACTAAGGATGTGGAAGTTCAGAGAAAAATGAGGCATGATTTGAACACTTATGAGACTATTAGCCAAGAGCAATGAGGCAGGAATACAGAGCCAGGTGATCATCATAAGGGACAGAAACCAGAACCCTTTGGAGTTCAGAGAATAAATGACTTTTATATGAGTCGGTAGCAAGAGAAGTTCACACAGGAGATCACTGATAAGGTCAAAGTTCAATGGGCAGTCCTTTGGGGTACAGCATGAGAAATTTCAAATGGAAGGAAAATCCAGTTGAAAGAGAATGAGGTGGTGAAGCATGAGCATGTTTTGAGAGGGTGAATGGTCCAGTATGGCTAGCGTTTGCAGCAGGTGAAGGGGAGCACAAACGAGACCAAGGGATGAAGCTGAGGAGGTAAGCAGGGCTGGGTCGTGGATGTGGTTTGGACTGCCGTGCCCCAGAGCTGGGGCTCGTTTGGTAAGTAAGCAATGGGCGATTGCCCTTCCAGCTTGTTTGTGAGTCATCTCCTGGCAGTGATGGTCATTTGAATTGAGAGGGTTCTTAGGATGTTGTAGAAATCTTGCTGTTACAATGAAAATGAAGAGAAAATAGCTAATTAAAGACAGAAGTAGAATAGTTAGGTGGCTGGATATCAGAAGATAGTAGAGAAGCAAGCAAAGAATGCAGTCTAAGTTACCGGGGAAGTGGCAACACCATCTGCTGAAGTAGAGGAAAACAGAAGAAAGTCTAGGGCTTTTTGGTGATTATGTTTTATAGTGGAGGTAACCACAACCATATTTTCAGTAGTTGTAAATATGGGTTAGAAATTTGAAGGTAAGTTACCATTAAAACTTGATCAATGATACCTTGATTTTATTTTTTATTTATTTATTTTTTTTTATTTTTTGAGACAGAGTCTCACTTTGTCACCCTTGGTAGAGTTTTGTGGTGTCACAGCTCATAGTAACGTCAAACTCTCAGGTCAAGTGATTCTCTTGCCTCAGCCTCCCAAGTAGCTGGGGCTACAGGTGCTTGCCACAGTGCCCAGTAATGATGCTTTGATTTTTGACAATGAAGGTCCAGACTGAACAGTGGATTTGACTTTGTCACTTAAAACGTTGATGGTCCATTTGGTGCCTGTGGCTCAGTGGTTAGGGTGCTGGCCACATACACTGAGGCAGGCAGGTTCGAACCCAGCCCAGGCCAGCTAAACAACAATGACAACTGCAACCAAAAAAAAAAAAAAACTAGCTGGGCATTGTGGCAGGTGCCTGTAGTCCCACTACTTGGAAGGCTGAGGCAGGAGAATCACTTGAGCCCAAAAGTTTGAGGTTGCTGTAAGCTGTAATGCCAGGGTACTCCACCGAGGACAACATAGTGAGACTCTGTCTCAAAAAAAAAAAAAAAAAAAGAAAAGCACATAAAGTATTCTGACATTTTTGTAGAAAGGCAAGAGAAGGGAGGACACACATAGACATGTGTGCATGCACGTGTTTGTCAAATAAAGCAGAAAGATCAAATAAGAGCTACGTTTGTAGCTCTGCCAGACGTGATGCTACCATACCTAGAGGCTGTGCCAAGATGGAATAGGTTTCCTTCACACCCTTGCATACAGTTTCATTACCAAACTGATTACAAGAATAAGATTTAGATAGTGAGAGGTTTCAGTGTATCTATCCGTCGTTTGGTTCTGGACGTGTGGTAAATTGAGTCAGGGACAGGGGTGCTTTTCTGTGTATGCTCGTTAAAGCCTTTGGTTAACTTTGAAAAATTCTTTGTTGAAGTATAATATCCATATACCTTTTGGATGTTGAATTATCAGATTTTTAATTATTACTATTAAAATAATAAAATAAAGGCTCAGCGCCTGTGGCTCAATCAGCTAAGGCGCCAGCCACGTACACCTAAGGTGGCGGGTTCGAATCCCCAGCCTGGGCCCGCCAAACAACAATGATGGCTGCAACCTAAAAAAATGGCCGGGCGTTGTGGCGGGCGCCTGTAGTCCTAGCTACTTGGGAGGCGGAGGCAGGAGACTTGCTTGAGCCCAGGAGTTGGAGGTTGCTATGAGCTGTGATGCCATGGCACTCTACCTAGGGGGATAGCTTGAGGCTCTGTCTCAAAAAAATAATAATAATAATAAAATAAAAATAGATAATGGAAACACTTACTGAAATTATCCTTGTGCTTAGGGAAAAGAGTAGCCAGGTGGGAAAGGATGAGTGGTGTGGGTGTGAGGAAGCAGGGACAAGGAGGAGAAGACTGTCCACACAAAATAAGTGAGTGAAGTGTGTTGGTCAGTTTGATTGAAGCATTCCACATTGTGTATCAACCTATCATGTTGTACCCCATAAGTGTATACAGTTATGATTTTAGTTAAAAATTAATTATAAAATTAAAATCTGTTATGATTTTAGTTAAATTAATTTTAGTTAAAAATGTGGGGAGGGAGAGGGGTAGGGGAAATGGGTGGAGGAGGGTGATTGGAAGGATCACTTCTATGGTTTATCTTACAAGGGTACAAGTAAATCTTTCTAAGAGTAGAATATGAATGTCTTAACACAATAACTAAGAAAATGACTTGAAGGCTATGTTAACCAGTTTGGTGAAAATATTTCAAATTGTATGTGACAACACCACACTGTACCCCAGAATTGCATCAATGTACATAGTTATCATTTAATAAAACAAAGAAAAAAGAAAAAAAAAAGAGGCTGGTAGGTGGAAACAGGATGGGTGCTGAAAAGGAAGGATGGGCCTGGTCAAGGGAAACAGGTGGGATAGCATGAATGAAAAGGGAACTTTAGTATAGGAAGGGAGACAGGAGTTTTTAAAATGTAAGAAAAGGCTCGGCACCTATAGCTTAGCAGCTAGGGCACCAGCCACACATACTGAACCCAGCCTGGGCCTGCCAAACAACAATGGTAACTACAACCAAACAGTAGCTGGGCGTTGTAGGGAGTGCCTATAGTCCCAGCTACTTGGGAGGCTGAAGCAAGAAAATCACTTTAAGCCCAAGAGTTAAAGGTTCCTGTGAGCTGTGATGCTACAGCACTCTACTGAGGGCGACATAGTGAGACTCTGTCTTAAAAAAAAAAAGTAAGAAAACAAGATATCCAGAAAAGGAAGTTCAGCCAATGGCCTGATTTTATAATTCCCAAATCATTTGTAATGAAAATTTACTCATTTACAAACATTTTTTGTTTTTTTGAGACAGAGTCTTATTATATTGCCCTCAGTAGAGTACAGTGGCATCACAGCTCACAGCAACCTCAAACTCTTGGGCTTAAGCTGTTTTCTTGCCTCAGCCTCAACAAGTAGCTGGGACTACAGGTGCCTGCCACAATGCCTGGCTATTTGTTATTATTGTTGTCATTGTTTGCCAGGCCAGATTCAACCTGGCAGCTCTGATGTATGTGGCTGGCACCCTAGCTGCTGAACTATAGGTGCTGAGCCCCCATTTACAAACTTTATTCAAAAAAGTTTCCCTAAGAAATACTACCCTAACCAGGCATGGTGGCTCACACCTGTAATCTCATTTTGGGAGGCCAAGGTGGGAGTATTGCTTGAGCTCAGGAGTTTGAGATTAGCCTAAGCAACATAGCAAGACCACATCTCTATATAAAATAAAAATTAGTCAGGTGTCCCGCCGATGGGTGCCTGTAATCCCAGTCTCAGGTTAGAGGCTGAGGCAGTAGGATCACACAAACTCAGGAGTTTGAGGTTGGTGTGAGTTATGATCCCACCACTGCACTGCGGCCTGGGCAACAAAGCAAGACAGTCATCCTCATCCCTTGTCCACCTCCCCTGCTTATAGCGCCTTATGTCCAAGGTACTGCATCACTTCTGCTTATAGCCTAGAGTTTAACGTTGGGTAAGGTGACCAGATTTTAACATTGGTAAAGTGGGACACCATTGACGGGGGTGGGGGGTGGGGTGGGGCTGACAACAGTGCAAACTTTGATAAGCAGTTCTCAATAATCAGTTCTCACACAATTATTTGTTATTATTAAAGTTTAACATAAAATTAACAAAAATAATATAAAACTCATATCCTGGCGAAATAGCCACATGGCAGCCGAAAATTGTGTATTCCCTTCCTGTTCTCCCACCGTTCCCTAGTTTGTCCTGCATTCTTTCCAAAAATCAGGACTGTCCTGTCAAAAGCGGGACATCTGGTCACCTTGGGAGGATGGGGCTACTTGTTTGTTCCAGATAGTTTTGCTCCTTCAGAGCTAATTGTCCTTGCCTAGAAGCAAGGGAGGGAGCTAGTCTCCTTCTGATACCTTGCCCAGGAGGGGAGTAGGGAGTTTACCATAGCCTTTTCATTTCCAAAGGAAGTTACATTAACCTTTTCAGCAGCTGTATATTCCCTTCTCATTCTTCTGCTGTTCCCTAGCTTGTGCATTCTTTCCAAAAATCCGGACTTTTAAAAAATGCCGCGGTACAAATTGTTAAAAATTGGGACTATCCCGCCAAAAGTGGGACGTCTGGTCACCTTAACATTAGGGGAAAACACAAGGTCTGCTTTAAAATGTAATCACTGAAGCATTCACGTGCCAAAGGAGAGGACTGCAGACAATTAGGCATGCATTCTTATAAAAAATGAACTTTCAGTGTCCCCTGTGGCACCCTGTTACTGCACATGTGAACCAGCCAGGATACTGGTTGAGGTACAAGCCCACAAGAGGTGAGCTTCCTGTCCGTCCTGGGAAAGCTATGAGCAACCTCTGTCGTGGCCTGTTATTGTTGAAGCATTATACAACAGGTGTGGGGACCCGTGTACTCTAGCTACGTGCTTAATGATCATTACATGCTCTTTCCCTGCGGGCTGGACTCCCTGCTGCACCCGGAATATCTGGAGGGCTTGTCTCTGGGCAGCAAAGCATCTCCCTGCTGGCAGGACATTCTCTCACTCCCAGCGCCTTCAAGAGTCAGCAGCTGCTTTTACCACCCTGAAAGTTCTATTTTCTTATTGCCTATGAGCAGACCAGGTAACATAGTATTATTGTGGATCTTTCTTTAACTAAAGACTCTCTTAAAGGTGAGAGAAAAAGTACTTAGGAATATAATAAATGGTATTTTGAGCTCTCTACCCAAGGATTAAAAAAACATGTGGAGGCTCGGTGCCTGTGGCTCAATCAGCTAAGGCGCCAGCTACGTACACCTAAGGTGGTGGGTTCGAATCTCCAGCCTGGGCCCGCCGAACAACAATGATGGCTGCAACTAAAAAATGGCCGGGCATTGTGGTGGGCGCCTATGGTCCCAACTGCTTGGGAGGCGGAGGCAGGAGACTCGCTTGAGCCCCAGGAGTTGGAGGTTGCTATGAGCTGTGATGCCATGGCACTCTGCCCAGGGGAATAGCTTGAGGCTCCATCTCAAAAAAAAAAAAAGAACATGTGGATAGCTAGGCATTGTGGGTGCCTATAGTCCTAGCTACTTGAAAGGCTGAGGCAAGAGGATTGCTCAAGCTCAAGAGTTTGAGGTTGCTACCCGTGGTGACAGAGGATGACTCTGTCTCAAAAAAAAAAAAAAAAAAAAAACACTTGATACATAACTCATCAAAATAAATTTATTTCTTCTGGGCTGCCCTGTTACGGGGAAAGTTCCTACTTCCCTCTCTTAGCTATCAGATTTGGTTGGTTGGTACTTCACATTTAGGGGCAGTGACTTTTAATGTACCTTGCATCACAGATCCTGTACAGGTTCTTTACAGGAACGGATTTTTGTGGAATATATGATTTTGCATGTAGTTCTGGGAGCTTCACGGTTCTCCCGATGATGTTCATTTATAGGTTAAGAGTATGTTCATAGATTAAAAATGTGTTCATATGAGAAATGATGGCCTCGCAATGTCAAAAGCTGGCACTGTTCTGATAGGGAAGACCCCTGAGTAGCCTTTGGTGCCCTGCTTCTCCTCACTGGAAGTGCTGTCCTGTGTCCATTCTTTTTCTTTTTTTTTGAGGCAGAGCCTCAAGCTATAGCCTTGGGTAGAGTGCCATGGCATCACAGCTCACAGCAGTCTCCAACTCCTAGGCTCAAGTGACTCTTCTGCCTCAGCCTCCCCAAGTAGCTGGGACCACAGGCCCCTGCCACAACACCTGGCTTTTTTTTGGTTGCAGCCGTCATTGTTGTTTGGTGGGCCCGGGCTGGATTCGAACCCACCACCTTAGGTGTATGTGGCTGGTGCCTTAGCCACTTGAGCCACAGACGCTGAGCCTGTGTCCATTTTTGTTTGTCTCTTCTAG
>CAUYQV010012618.1:0-67549 GCA_963574575.1 Galagoides demidoff | reverse complement strand
AGGTTTTTTTCCTTCTGGATAGATGCCCAGTAATGGGACTGCAGGATAAAATGGGAGGTCTAGGTTGAGTTTTTTAAGATTTCTTCATACTTCCTTCCAAAAAGGTTGCATTAGTTTGCAGTCCCACCAGCAGTGCAAAAGTGTTCCTTTCTCTCCACATCCACGCCAGCATCTGCAATTTTGAGATTTTGTGATATAGGCCATTCTCACTGGGGTTAGATGATATCTCAGGGTGGTTTTAATTTGCATTTCTCTGATAATGACGGATGATGAGCATTTTTTCATGTGCTTAGTAGCCATTTGTCTATCGGCTTTAGAGAAGATTCTATTCATGACTCTTCCCCACTGAAGTATGGGGTTGTTGGATTTTTTCTTATAAATTAATTGAAGTTCTGCACAGATCCTGGTCATTAGACTTTTATCTGATTCAAAATAAGCAAATATCCTTTCCCATTGAGTAAGCTATTTGCTTTGGTCATTGTCTCCTTGGCTGTATAGAAACTTTTCAGTTTCACTAAATCCCATTTGTTTATTATTGGTGTTGTTGCTATTGCCATGGCAGTCTTCCTCATAAAGTCTTTCCGGGGGCCAATATCATCCAGTGTTTTTCCTATTCTTTCTTTGAGAATTTTTATCGTTTCATGCCTTAAATTTAAGTCCTTGATCCATCTTGAATCAATTTTTGTGAGTGGAGAAAGGTGCAGGTCCAATTTCAGTCTTTTACATGTGGATATCCAGTTCTCCCAGCAACATTTATTAAATAGGGAGTCTTTCCCCCAGTGGATGTTCTTGTTTGGTATATCAAAGATTAGGTGGCTGTATGTTATTGGTTTCATTTCCAGGTTTTCTATTCGATTCCAAATATCTATGTCTCTATTTTTGTGCCAGTACCACGCTGTCTTGACCACTATGGCCTTGTAGTACAGCATTAAAATCTATTATAGTAAAACCCTCAGCTTTGTTTTCTTACTAAGAACTGCCTTAGCTATAAGGGTTTTTTCCTGGTTCCATACAAAATGCAGAATCATTTTTTCCAAGTCTTGAAAGTAGGATGTTGGTATTTTAATAGGGATGGCGTTGAATCAGTAAATTACTCTGGGAAGTATAGATATTTTAACAATGTTGATTCTTCCCAGCCATGAGCATGGTATGTTCTTCCATTTGTTGATGTTCTCTGTTATTTCCTTTCTAAGGGTGTCATAATTTTCTTTATAGAGGTCCTTCACCTCTTTTGTTAGGCATATTCCTAAGTACTTCATTTTCTTTGGGGCTATGATAAAGGGAATTGTGCCATTAATTAACCTCTCATCTTGGCTATTGTTGGTGTATACAAAAGCAACTGGCTTGCCATTGATTTTATATCCTGAGACATTACTGTATTTTTTAATGGCTTCCAAGAGTCTTGTGGTTGAGTCTTTGGGGTTCTCAAGGTATAAGATCATATTATCAGCAAAAAGGGAGAGTTTAACCTCCTCTGCTCCCATTTGGATGCCCTTTATTTTCTTGTCTTGTCTAATTGTATTGACTAAAACTTCCAGCACAATGCTGAATAGCTGAATAGTAGTGGTTACAGAGGACAACCTTGTCTAGTTCCAGTTCTAAGACGAAAAGCTTTCAGTTTTACTCCATTCAGTAAAATACTAGCTGTGGGTTTGTCATAGATAGCTTCAATCAGTTTAAGAAATGTGCCACCTATGCCTATACTCCTCAGTGTTCTGGTACTCCTCAGAAATGTACCTCTCATAGGCATATGCCTATACTCCTCAGTGCTGGATTTTATTGAATGCTTTTTCTGCATCTATTGAGAGGATCATGTAGTCTTTGATTTTACTTATGTTGATATGATGAATAACGTTTATAGATTTGTGTATATTAAACCAATCTTGCATTCCTGGGATGAAACTTACTTGATCCTGATTACTTTTTTGATGATAAGCTATAATCTATTAGCTAAGATTTTATTGAGAATTTTTGCATCTATATTCATTAGTGAAATTGGCCTGAAATTATCCTTTTTAGTTGAGTCTTTTCCCATTTCTAGAAACAACTTCTAGAGCCACAACTTACCAGCACAAGTTTTTAATATCCTGGATTAAATGGTAAACCTACATACACTGACTTAAATCTCATGAGCCCATAGAAAAAACAGCCACAACCATAGTCTCTGGCCTTGGGAAAGCAGTCAGTTAACAAATGAGGGTGCTATAGGTAGTATCTGCACTGTCTAGGATAAAGGACATTGGAAATACCCTATCTCCAGACAACAGAATGTTTAATCTAAAATTTGAGCATAGCACTCTCAAAGTATCAGCAACTTGCCTGCTTGTGAACAAAGGCATGAACATCCCCCCATCACCATTTCTTTTCAACACTGCCCTGGAAGCCCAACGTAATGCAGTAAGACAAGAAAAGGAAATAAATGGTATACGGATTAGAAAGGAAGAAATCAAACCATCTGTTCATAGGGAAAGTTCCTCCACAAGTGAAGAGAAGGTGAAAAGCTAACAACTGCTGATGGAGTTCCTATGCCACAAAAAGAAAACAGGTTGTCTTACTGCATACTGGATCAATAGTCAGCACCCCTCCCTGGCTTCCTGCCGTCTGGCACAGGCCAGAGCAGAGCTCCTCTGCAGCTTTCCATTTATCAATACCCAGTTTTGCAGGCTTCAATCCTCCATACAGACTTGCATATTCGTTTCTAGACCTACAGGCATATCCCAGGGCCTTCATATCCCTGCCCCTTGTGTAGAGGCAGATAGTAAGAGGCAGCTCCTGTGATCTGCATCCCCAACCATTCTCCAACCTAGCACTACCAAGGTGCCCAACCTGTACAAATAATATTCACTGGGGCCTCAATGAATAAAGCTGAAACTTTGATCTCCATACTGGCAACATGGGTCTATTCTTTGATGGTTAAAACTGGAGATAATGGCTTAGTGATGAGCATACCACCTTTTCAAGCTTTTGAGTATTAATTGTCTTTTCACCGGATACAGGACCAATTTTTTTATGCCCTTCACTGACACACAAAAAACTGACTTCACATGGTTTATGTTTCTGTCTACTTAACCTGTGAAGAGTTTGCCACTGATATGTTAAAATCTCCCCAAACCACATGCCTATAGATTTCTACTTATAGTTCTTTTTTTGTCTGAGAGCCAATCCATAATCCCTCAATAGTGCAATGTGTCAATTATTTATATAAGAATGATCCTATGCCATAATTAGTTTGCAGTCAATTCTATTTTATCATTAATATTGTCAAACCTACCTTCTTATTCGTCACATTTGGTTGATATACCTGAGACAAAGGTATGGTGTTAAGCTACTATCCACTAAACTTTATGTTTACCCTTTTCTGTAGCAAACATGTAAATTTTTTTTTTTTTTTTTTTTTTTGCAGTTTTTGGCCGAGACTGGTTTTGAACTTGCTACCTCCAGTATATGGGGCTGGAACCCTACTCCTTTAAGCCACAGGCACCACCCAAACTTCTAAATTTTTTTAAAAATGAAATTTCCAGTATTATTCTAGTGACATAATCAACAATACTTTTTCAATATCCTACATTACCCTGTGTTTTAAAAATTGCAATAGCTAATCCAAATGCAAATACAAGTTAATTTGTGACCTGTCAACAATGTGTTAAAATATGGAGGATTTCATACATTTATTATAACTGTTTTGATCAGTTGAATTTCTGGTGTTATTTCTGTTATATTTCTAGGGTTTTTAAAAGCATTTATTTGTTTTACCCAGACTGTACTATTTAAATCTTTTACAATGATGTGTCAGATAAATATCTTCCTATTAATTATAAAAGTGGTAAACTTTTTCTTCCTATTAACTATAAAAGTGGTAAACTGCACATGCCTACAGTCCCAGCTACTCAGGAGGCTAAGGCAGGAGGCTCACTTAATCCCAGGAGTTAAAGGCTGCAGTGAGGTATGGTGATGTCCTTGCACTCCAGCCAGGGCAACAGAGCAAGACTGTGTTTTAAAAAAGGGGGGAACGGGATAGCTCAAATTTAAATATTTTTCATAAGCACTCTAAAACCTCTCAAAACCAGAAATTATGGCAAAACATTTACTCACTGTCCTCAATTCCCCTTTTAGTCTATCATTTATTTATATATATATATATATATATAGATATACAGGTATAATAACGTTCCAAAATCACGTTTCTTACTTTTTCATTCTTTTTTATCCCCTAATTATCACAAAATTTGCTTATTAACATCTACCTATTCCCCACTACATTTATGTCATTACCAATAATTTTAAAACACTAACTGCTGGCTTGGCGCCTCTGGATCAAACAGCTAAGGCACCAGCCACATTCACCTGAGCTGGCGGGTTCAAATCCAGCTCAGGCCCACCAAACAATGATGGCTGCAACCAAAAAAAGAATAGCCAGGTGTTGAGGCAGGCACCTGTAGTCCCAGCTATTTGGGAGGAGGAGGCAGGAGACTTGCTTGAGCCCAGGAGTTGGAGGTTGCTGTGAGCTGTGATGCCACAGCACTCTACCCAGGGTGATAGCTTGAGGCTCTGTCTCAAAAAAAAAAAACAAAAACCACTGACTGCTTCTAGTACTTCTCCATTCTTGAATTCAATTTAAATTTATTTCTTCTACAGAGTTAACCTCAAAAAAAGATTCTAAGAGACCTGCAGAACAGATCTGAATTACAAAATATTTCTCATCTATCTGCTGCCTATCTTCCTGAATGACAACTTGCTCAAGAATCAAATCATGGAGCCACGTAACCTTTTGCCTTCTAAGCTACCCAGAGGATTAGCACTAACTGCAGGATTCTAAGACACCCATACAAGATGACAAATGAAACTCTTAGGAAAAGCTTTTCATTTTTCTCTTCTTTCCTATCCATAATCTACAAAGTTGAGGCTTCAGTTCTATTTCAATAAGAATTTAGATTCTTGCTTCTAACCACGTTTTTGCTTTTCAGTGCAGATTCTCCTGGATTAACATTGATTAACAGGATGCATTTAGCAGCAAACCTAGGTTCAGCCTCTACTCACAACTTCTTATTTCTGTCCCACTGGAAAAATGCCCAATTTCTACCTTTTATGATGCATACAGCTGCCAACTTTGCCTATTCACTGACATTTTGTGGAAAATTAGAAGGAAAAGGTCTCCAGACCTTTCATTTCTACCACTTTCCTATAAATTAACATTATCAACTTGTCGAGAACAGGCCTTAGATGATTTCTAAATATTATCTTGTCTATAAAGGGGAACATTCCCTTATTGACTAATAGAATCTAAAAATGTCAAAAATTATACAGGATATAGAAATTATTCTATCCATTCAAGCCCCTCCTCTAGTCCTTCTTCTCCCACTTTGTGAGATTTACATTGAACTTACCAAAAAGCATTAAAATACTTAAGAAAATCACTATAAGAAAAGGAGAAGTCTCCCACCTTGTGGCTCACTAATAAAATGGTCATATATTAGGGAATCAACAGGTGTGACCCTGTTACATGACTGAATCACTATCCTTTTAATTGGAAGAAATTTGTACAAATCACCTTAACCCAATATTCTTATTTTTCAGATGAAGAAACTGAGGCCCAGAAAGGTGACAATGGCAAGCCCTCAACCATACATAAAAAACGTAAACTCTTAATAGGTTCATAATTTCTCCTGAACCTAAATATCTGCCTGTAATTACCTGAATATCTACTTCAAAATAGTCAAGCTGAAAAAACAGTCAAGAACTCTATTCTATTCACAGTAGTGCCAAAGAAGATGAAATATTTGGGAGTTTACCTAACAAAGGACGTGAAAGAACTCTATAAAGAGAACTATGAAACTCTAAGAAAAGAAATAGTTGAAAATACTAACAAATGGAAAAACATACCTTTCTCATGGCTGGGAGAAATTAATATTGTTAAAATGTCTATACTACCTAAAGCAATATATAATTTCAATGCAAACCCTATTAAAGTTCCATTGTCATATTTTAAAGATCTCAAAAAAATAATACTGCAGTTCATATGGAATCAGAAAACACCTCGAATAGCCAAGACAATACTCAGAAACAAAAACAAAGCAGGGGGGAATCATGCTACCAGACATCAGACTATATTATAAATCGATAATGATCAAAACAGCATGGTACTGGGACATGTTATAATTTATAACAGTATATATCTATTATTATTTCTGATTTAAAGAGGTTTTTCCTGTTTAATCATTCAATTTTTTATTTAATCAGATTTAACCCAACACTTAATGTAGGTGTACTATGCTAAGTACTACATTCTGGAATTCTAGGAAGGCACAGTGACAATGGATGCATTCCTAGGGATCTTTTCAAATCACCCTAAAAAATCAGATCGAAAAGAATCTGAGGGATTTGATGTATTGTTGAAAGAAGTAGGTGGGAGTATTTTGTCCCTGTGATATACAGCTGGTATCTAAATGGTTGGAAAAATCAATATTGAGAAAATGGCCATATTGCCAAAGGAATGTATATACTCAGTGCAATTTCTATATACCAACATCAATTTTCTCAGAATTAGAAAAGGGAAATCCTTTGCTAATGAAATTCAAATATTCATATGGAACCACAAAAGAACCTGAATAACCAAAGCAATCCCGGGTGATAAGAACAAAACAGGAGGTATCACATTATTTGACTTCAAATTATACTGCAAGGAGATAGTAACAAAAACAGCATGGTACTGGTATGAAAATAGATGTATAGACATATAAAATAGAGAACACAGAAATAAATTCATATAACTATAACTAATCTGATCTTTGATAAAGTAGATAAAAACATACACAGGAGAATGGACATGCTATTCAATAAGTGGTGCTAGGAAAATTAGCCACATGCAGAAAAATAAAATTATATCCATATCGCCCACTGTACAGAGAAATTTACTCATGATCGATTGCACACAAAAATGTAATACTTGAAACTACAAAAATTCTAGATGAAAACTTAGGAAAAGTTTTCCTGGACATTAGCCAAGGCAAAGAATTCATGACTAAGTTCTTAAAGGCAAATGCAACAAAAATAGACAAATGGGACTTAATTATACAGAAAACTTCTGCACAGCAAAAGAAATAATCAACAGAGTAAATAGCCTACAGAATAGGAGAAAATATTTGCAAACTGTGCATCCAACAAAGGACTAATAACGAGAATCTACAGGGAACTCAAACAATTCAATAAGATAAAACAACTTCATTAAAAAGTGGGCAAAGGATATGAAAAGACGTTTTTCAAAAGAAAATATACAAATAGCCAGAAAACATAAGAAAAAATGTTCAACATCACTGATCATCAGAGAAATGCAAATTAATACCACAATGAGATACAACGTCACACCAGTCACAGTGGCTACTATTAAAAAGTTAAGAAATAATAGATGTTGGTGAGGAAGCTCAGAAAAGGAAATACTTTGTACTCTATTGGTGACAAAGCAAATTAATACAATCTATATGGAAAATAATATGGTGATTTCGCAAAGAACTAAAAATAGAGCTACCATTTGATCTAGCAATCCCATTTCTGGGTATCTATCTACTCAAAGAAAAGTAAAAAACATTATATCAAAAATGTATCTGTTCTCATCTGTTTATTGTAGCACTATACACAATCACAGAGATATGAAATCAACCTAAGTGTTCATCAACAAATGATTAAAGAAAATGTGATATATAAATGTATGTGTGTGTATATGCATATATATATACACATACTTATATGTGCAAAATTGTCATTTTCAGCAACATGTATGGCACTAGAGGCCATATCTTAAGAGAAATAACTCAAAAAAAATCTAATAGCATATGTTCTTACTTATCAGTGGGAATTAAATCATGTGTTCAAATGGACATAGAGGAAATAATAATAGATATTGGGGACTCAGAAAGGCGGGAGGATGGGAGAAGGGTGAGGGATGATAAATTACCTAATGGTTACAATGTATACTCTTCAGGTTGGTGGTCATTATACTGCAAGCTCAGACTTGACCACTACATGATATATTCGTATGACAAAACTGCACTTGTGCTCACTAAAACTATAACAAATTTCAAAAAGAAACAAATGATGTAAGAGCCACATAGCAAAAACAAAAGTCCATGGACAACATTTGCAGCAAAGTACAAGAAGGTGAGATTAAAACACCAGTAGCCACAAGATCTGTGTGGATTATCAGCACCTGTGCAGCAAAGATCAAAGGAAACCAATGGAAGAGTGAGATTGTGTAGTAAGAGAATCACCCGAGAGCTGAAGGCTGTGGAAGACACAGTGGGCCAACTTGAGAATAGCTGCTGAAAACAGATGGGGTTTTTATCTACTTCTGTCAGAAATTGAGTGCAAGTGACACACAGCAAAATCTGTAGGGACCACATTCTCAAAACTAAAGAAATTGAACACTCTTCTATGAAAATACCACACACTGAAGAAAGACTACTATTAGAGAATAAATCTAGAACCGGACAAAAATAATGGAGTTTAAAAAAAAAGAAAAATGGTCTAGCTAAAAATGGGGGAGGAGCATAAAACAGAACCAGGAAATTTCAGAAAGCATGCCACCATATGTTTGACACTACCCAAGGCAACAGAAGAAGGATCCTTGTGAAGTTAGAAAAACTATCTGGGGCCTGCCTTTCAAATTTAGAGAAGCTAATATAAAAATGAACAGCAGAAAAGTAATGAGGCCACTTTTTTTAGCCAAAGTACTCAAGACTACTATGAAATCAATATAATCACCTACACACTCATATGAATGGCAAAACATAACTATAGTCCAGAAAGTAGAAGGGAAAAGAGAGAGGGCAGGGGAGGGGGGATATGGGAGGAGAGAGGGCATTTTGGGGGCCTTACCTAATGTGCATGATGCAATGGTATATTTCAAAACTATTAAGAAATGAGTATAATTGCAATGGATGTGTTACTTAGTTCAATGTAAGCATTTCATATTGTATATCAAAGCAGTACCCTGAACCCCATAAATGTATCAATGTACAAATTTATGATTTAATTAAAAAAGTAATAAATCCAAAACCCACACAGTTAGCATTTAAGAAAATAGCAGAAAGAGGAGCATACAATCCTTTCAGAAGATAAAAACAAGCCAAAAAAGCTTGAAATAGTATGAGAAGGTGAAATAAGAATTATAATTGTTAAAATGTTCCTGAAAACAATTGAAAGCCCATATTTAAAGAGTACTCTGTACCTAAGAATTATGATCCAGAATAGACAGCATTAAAATTTTTGAATAAATATATGGATTTTAAAAATAGAAAAAAAAATCTGAGCCATTTAAGTAAAAATTGCATGTATCTTAAAGGGAAAATTAGATGAAATTTGCATTATACTTTTTAACAGTAATACCTTGTACAAAAGAAAAACAAGTAATATTTTGAATGTTAAAAAATGAAATTATGTGGCAAGTATTATATAGTAAAATGTACTTTCAAATATAAAAGACGTTAAAAAATTTGTTAACATGTAAGAACTAACGTGGTATTTCTCTACTGAGTACTTCTTAAAAAAATCTAGAGAATAAGTTTTATATAGTTAAAATACCTTCAGAAACATTGATACTAAGGAGTAATGTTAAGCATTATTTACTTACCTATAACATTAAGATTAATCGAGGGCTTAAAAGGAGTGAATACATATTTGTGGGTGTATAGTTTAACAATATAGATGTAGAGCATCATTAAATTTAAAAAATGGAGAGAGAATAATGATAGTATATGCAAAAACAATTAAATCTATTCAGAATTATAATTGGTAATGGTTGTATAATGATATCCTTACTGTTTGTATAATATGGGGTGAGAACAATTGAAAAACTATGGGATAGTCTAATGCTATTCTTATTTCTTTGAAAGTATTCTCAATGTGGTAAAATGTGTGTAATAGTTTTGCTGTTCTGAGACCATTATGCATATTTTATGTGTATAGCCTTGCCTTGGATAAAGAACATCACAAATTATGAGATATTCCAGTTGTGTCATACCACCTGCTATTGGGAATTAAGATTCTCGATGTAGAGAAAGATACAGATGCAATATAGAAAAATTCAGTTAAAAGCATCTAGTATTGCATTTGAATTCAAATATCAACATAAACTCATGAGATGGTATATTTAAAAAATTAAACATATGAATGTGTATATACATGTATATATGTTGTGTGTGTATGTTTATGTGTATTTTTCAGCCTGTCTACTGAACAGGTCTGGAAATATCAACAACTAGTGATAAGCATCCTCAGCATTTAGCTTTGTGCTCTTGAAATGCCATTTCCCACTAAGAAAGACCAGAGTTCTTAGGGGATAGTTGATCCAGTGTTTGGGGCAGAAATTGTGCAAGATAAGCCTGGAATATTCCACTACATCGGATAGTAAACATATATATATATCAAAAACTAGTAAGATAATGTTATAAGGACTTAAGAACCAACTTGAAAATGTTCCTACTGCTCAAAAAGAGAGCAATTTGATCTTCAATTAAGATACCAATCTGAATATATTGAAACCTTTGAAATATTTAAATTGATGAGTTCAAAATGATATTTTAAAATGATATTAAAATGTTACCTTATTCAAAAGGTAATATTAGTTACCTTTGTAGGATGACAGGGAACCAATTTGTTGTGTACTAACAAATAACAAGAAAACATCAAGCATTTATTCTCCCCTTCCCATATTCCTGTAATTCTAGTAGCCAAATAAGGGGTAGTTTCTCTTTATTAGGGAAATGTCTTCTTATAAATCATTTCAGATAGTAATTTTTTTTTAAAAAATGATATAACTTGTGACTCAAGCCTGTAATCTTGGCTCTCTGGGAGGCCAAGGTGGGTGGATTGCCTGAGCTCACAAGTCCAAGATCAGCCAAAGCCAGAGCAAGACCTTGTTTCTAAAAATAAATGGGTGTTGTGGCAGTCGCCTGTAGTCCCAGCTACTAGGGAGGCTGCATCAAGAGAATGCTTAAGCCCAAAGTTTGAAGTTGTTGTGAGCTATGACACCACAGTACTCTACTGAGGGTGACAAAGTAAGACTCTGTCTCAAAAAAAAAAAAACATGATATAACTTAATATTACTGTTTTGCATATCCATGATTACACAGGTCTGCAGTAATCATTAGTTTTTGATAATATCACAAGAAGAGAAATTTAAAATTTTTGTGCCTCCTGATAACACAGCATTATCTATACTAGAAAATCTTCAAGTTCGATGTCCTTTGTTCTTTAACAGAAATTTGTAAGGAAAAGAAATGAAGATGGAACTGTAGATTGAAAGAAACCTAAAAGGCATATGTAATTTTTTTTTTTAATGGGTAAGACCTAACTAGAATGTCTAAGGATGCATACTCGAGTAATAGAAAGCATGAGGAATTCAAAGAATTCATTATTATAAAAGTCAGTAAGTGTTATTCTTTGGTTTAGTTTCAGTTCTTACATTTTTTTTGATGTACAACAAGATGTTTAATATATGTATACATAATGAATTGAGTTCTATAGTCAAGCAAATTAATATATGCCTCTCTCTTTAATGTGGTAAGAACCCTGAAATCTATTATCTTAGTAGATTTTCAGTATGTAAAACAATTATGATTATTATTATGAGATTATGAGACAGAGTCTCACTTTCTTGCCCCAGTAGAGTGCTATGGCATCATAGCTCATAGCAACCTCAAGCTCCTAGGCTCAAGTGATCTTCTTGCCTTAGTCTCCCAAGTAGCTAAAACTACAGACATCTGCCACAATGCCTGGGTATTTTAGAGACAGGGTCTTAGTCTTGCTCAGACTGGTCTAGAACTTCTGAGCTCAGGCAATCCATCCTCCTTGGCCTCCCATATAAAACAGTTATTATTAACTGCAGTGATCCATGTTATACATGGATCTCTAGACTTATTCCTCCTACCTAACTACAACTTTGTACCCTTCGACCTAAATCTCACCATTATTCTACTCCCTTCTCCTGCACTGTAACCACCGTTCTACTTTCTCTATGTATTCATTGTTTCATAAATTACACATGTAAGTGAGATTATGCATTTCTTTCCTCTGTATCTGGCATATTTCTTTTAGCATAAAGTTCCCCTGGTCCCTCCATGTTTTCATAAATGACAGGGTGTCCTTTCTTTTCTTAAGCCTAAATAATATCCCATTGTGTATATGTGTGTGTGTGAATACATACACACACACACACACACACAGACACATATTCACACCACAATTTATCCATTCATTTGTTGACACTTAAGTTATTGTATATCTCAGATATTGCAAATAATGTTTCAATGAATATGTGAACACAGAGATATCTATAAGACACTGATTTCATTCTTTTGGCTATATACTGTGTATGTAGAAGAGGGATTGCTGGTAGTTCAATTATTAAATTTTGGGGGGAACCTCCATATACTATTTTGCATAATGAATGGATCTTCTAATTTACATTCCTACCAACAACTTATAAGAGTTCTTTTTTCTGTACACCTTTGCCAACACTTGTGATATATTGTCTTTTTGATAAAAGGCATCCTAACAGGGATGTGTTGGTCTCTCCTTTTATTTTTGGTTTGGATTTCTTGACAGTTAGTAATGTTGAACACCTTACATTTCTGTATCTGTTTTGGGAAAATATCTATTCCTATCCTTCGCCCATTTTAACTGAATTATTTATTTTTTTGCTATTGAGTTGTGTAAGTTGCTTATATATTTTGTATATTAATCCCTTATAACATATATGATTTGCAAATTTTTTCTCCCAACCAGTAGGCTGCTTTTCATTTTGTTGATTGTTTCCTTTGTTGTACAAAAACTTTTCAGTTTGTTGCATCCTACTTGTTTATTTTTGCTTTAGGTTCTTGAACTTTTGATGTGATATTTGAAAAATCATTGCCAAGGCCAATGTGAAGGACCTTTACTATATGTTTCATTAAAGAGTTTTATGCTTTTAGTTCTCAGATTTAGGTCTTTAATCCATTTGAGTTTATTTTGTGTGTGACGTGATAAGAATCCAATTTCATTTTTTTGTATGTAGATAGTAGTTTTCCAACACTGTTTATTTAAGTGACTATATTTTCCTTGTTGTATATTTATCTTAGTCCATTTTGTGTTGATATGACAGGGCAGCTGAGGCTGAGAATAAACAAAAGAGGTTTATTTAGTTCATGGTTCTATAGGCTGGGAAGTTCATGAAGTATGGCATTGACATCTGCTTGGCTTCTGATGAGGGTGTTCATGCTTGTCAGAACATGGTAAAAGGTTAGGGGGAAAGCAAGCACTTGCAAAGAAGCAAAACCTGAGGAGCAACCATTCCTGCAAAAACTAATCTCATCTGTGCAAGAACTCTCTCCCTCCCTCCCTTGGGAGGGCATTAATCTATATCTGAGGGATCTGTATATACTTGGGTTTATTTGGGGGCTCTGTTCTGTTCCATTGGTCTGTATTTTTGTTTTTATGCCATTTTTATACTCTTTGGATTCCTATAAACTTGTCATATAACTTGGTATTAAAAAGTATTATGCTTGTAATTTTTCTTCTTTTTTTTTCCCTCAAGATTGTTTAGGATCATTTGAGTCATAGATTTATATGAATTTTATAATTTTAGAATTTTGGAATTGCTTTTAATTTTCCAATAAATAAGAATGGGATATCTTTTCCTTTGTTTATCTTGTTCAATTTCTTCCATCAATGTTTTAGTTCTCAGAGTGTGGGTGTTTTACCTTCTTGGTTAAATTTCTTCCTAGATATTTATTCTTTTTGATGCTATCATAAATGCAATAGCTTTCTTAATTTCCTTTTCACATAAATTATAAGGAAACACTGCTGATTTAATTTTTGTGTGTTGATTTTGTATAATTTTATCTAATTCCTTTATTAGTGATGATAACAATTTTGGTTGAGTATTAGGGGTTTTTCTTTTTTTGAGACAGAGTCTCACTTTGTCACTCTTGGTAGAGTTCCATGGCATCATATGTCACAGCAACCTCAAATTCTTGAGTTTAAGCTATTCTTTTGCCTCTGCTTCCCAAGTAGCTAGGACCACAGGCAACTGCCACCATACCTGGCTATTTTTAAAAATGAGATCTCAGTCTGGCTCAGGCTGGCCTTGAACCCATGAGCTTAGGCAATCTACCCTCCTGGGCCCCACAGAGTGCTAGGATTACAGGTGTGAGCCACCACACCCAGCCTAGTATAGGTGTTTTCTATATACAGAATCATGTTATTGCAAATAGTGATTATTTTACTTCTTTAGTTATGATATAGATGCCCTTTATTTCTTTTTCTTGTCTTATTACTCTTGCTACTGTTACCAAGACTATATTGAATAGAAGTGGGAGAGTATACATTCTTGTCTTCTAAAAGATAGAAGAAAGTGTTTTAGTTTTTTCTCCTCTGATTTTCATATTTGTTATGGGCTTGTTATATATAATGTTTACTGTGTTGAAAATTTATTTCTATTCCTATTTTGTTAAGAGTTTTTAAAACACACTGAACTTTGTCAAACACATTCTCTGCATTTATTGAGGTGAACATGTAGTTTTAATCTTTTATACAGTTAAATATGATATTTCACATTGATTGATTTGTATATATTAAAACAATCTCAGATCCTAGTGATAAAACCCACTTGGTCTTGTGTATAATCTTTTTAACATGTTATTGAATTATGTTTCCTAGTTTTTTTTTTTTTAAGGGTTTTTACATCCATTTTCTTAGAGATATTGGTGTATATCTTTCTTTTCTGGCTTTGGTATCAAGGTTATGCTGACCTCACAAAACAAACTGTAATAACTCTCCTTCTCTTCCTCCTCTTCCTTTTTCTACTTCTCGTTGTCTTTTTGCTTCTTCTAAAGACTTTAGAAAGGATTGGAATTCATTCCCCTTTCAATATTTGGTAAAATTCATCTATGAATTCATCTGATCCTGCACTTGTCTTTGCTGGGAGGATTCGGCTACTACTTTAATCTCCTCATTTGTTATTGGTTTGTTTAGGCTCTCTGTTTCTTTTTGATTCAGTCTTAGTAGATTATATGTTTCCAGGAACGTTTCCATCTTCTATCTTCTCCAGGTTATCCAAGTTGTAGGCATATAATTATTCATAATTGTCCCAATTATCCTTTTTATTTGTGAGGCATTTGTTTTAATGGCCTCCTTTTCATTTCTGATTTTATTTGAGTTCTCTCTCTCTCTCTTTCTCTCTCTCTCTCTCTCTCTCTCATTATTATAGCTGATCCTTAAGTTTTGGTAAGTTGTATTTTTATATTTTCTGTCTCAGATATTTTCAAAATTCCCTTTGTTTTTCTTTGACCTAGTGATTTTCAGTAGCGTGTTATTTAGCTTCCATACATTAGGAATTTTTTCCAATTTCTTTCTGTTAATGATTTCTAGTTTCATTCTACTCAGTAGGAGAAGATAGCTTAATTGATGTGATTTCAGTCTTCTTAAATATTTTAAGACTTGGTTTGTGGCCTAATATATGATCTATTCCAGAAAACATTCTGTGTGTTGTTAGGAAGAATGTATATTATTTTTCTCTTGCATAAAATGTTTATGTTTGTTAGGTCTATTTGGTCTGTACTCCTGTTCAAGTCTGCTGTTTCTGTATTGATTTTGACAACAGTTATTTTTGAAGCAAAAGGTTGGAATTGGGATATCTGTGAGGTATCTGGAGGGGCTTAATGAGAGGCTAGTAAAATTTCTTGTTGACTTGGGTTGTGTTGATATAACAAACAACCTGAGTTTAGTCAAACTGTGTTTAGTCTATGTTTTAGTAACAGGAAGTAACTGACTTGTTTTGGGAAAATTGAATTTAAAAACAAAATAAATCAAAAAGTTATCTTCTCCTGAGCCAGAAATCCCGTCTAAAAGTTGAGAGTAGAGAAATAAAAGTATTTTACTATTGAATAGGTAAGTATTAAACCAGAATATGATGTGTACTGCAGTTAAGGTACTAAGAGAAGGCAAAGACACTTCTGTTTCCTAAAGCTGACAAAATCCTATCTAGTTTTCAAAAGTAGTTGTATACATTACAAAAAGAGGAAGAAACTATTTAGAAGTTTTCTAAAGTAAGTAAATGTTTAAAGTAAAAGGAGGTGAGATAAATCTCCTATTTTTCACCTGGAAAAATGAGTCACGTAAGGGCATCACTATAGGACATTATTTTCCTTAAAGTTTTCACTAAAAGATGTTGCTCTTCTTCTTCATTTTTTGTAATATTAAGTCATGATAATATTATCTTCTAAAAATCAGCAAAAGTCAAATTTATATAATTCTGAAGAGATGGTTATTTTCTCGTGTGCGTACACACATACACATACACATACACACTCATGTTCTTTTTCCCATAAGAACCTGTCCTTTCATTCTGTTAAACTTTAAACTCCTCAAAGGCAGGGATCATGTTGACTCATTCCTTTGTATTTTCTCAGGTATCCAGCATAGCCTTTTCATTCTTAGGAGGTGTATTATAGCTCTTATTCAACCAACTGGCAAAATTGTTATCTGTGTTGGGTCACTGGACTGATGTTATAAATAGAGACATTTTTGCTTAAGAAATGTCTATATCTATTTCCCCTGTTATTTTCTTTTTCCTTTCTTAAAAGCAGGTACCTCCTAGGATTAATTTATCTATTTCTCAAAGAATATTTCTGTATGAAAGCTTGATACGTTAAGTAGGAAATTTGAAAAGCATTTTAAGGGAGAAATCAATAACCTAAATATTTTTGATGATGAATTTCTTTAAATTTTGTTTCCCTTGCTCAGACTGAGGAAAGGTATTTGTGAATACATTGACAATGGCTGATGTCTGGGATGGCTTGGATAGACTAACTATTTCCAATTATTTGTTGAACATATTCAATGCAAACTAGCTATTTAGGCCTCCACTTGACTCATTCGTAGAAGTATTATACTTATTAATTATTTTTTGAAAATAAAGATGATTATAATTATATTCAAATGCTTGCTTTGCTAAAAGAAATGCTCTATTTCTTCTAGAAACAAAAATATTTCTATTGGTATTTTATAACATTCTACTAGAATTATCTATATAATAAGCTTCTTGAGGGGAAGGAATATGCCTTATTAATGTGTATAACCTGGCAAGCTCTGAATAAATGCCTTGAGTCTATCAGTGAAAGTGGTAGATGATGATGCTTGTTAGATTGCATAGCATTTCTTAAAGTAGGATCTACGTTTGTCCTCCTCTAACTCGTCTCCTGTTTCTCTAGACAAATCAGATTATTAGTGGCAATGTCATTACCCACTGTGAGACCCAGGCAGAACCACTAGAAAACAAGCAGAATTTTTAAGTTAATGTTACTAGAGCCTCACAGCTATATAAACTGTTCTAATTTGCCCAACTGTCTAGAAAACCATGGATATTTCATAGATAAATAATGTTCTCTTCAGTGATCTAGTGACGAGCTTTGCTGGTCCTCTACTTCCTGCTCATCTCTGCTTTCTATAAAGTTATAGAGTATAACTTTTAATGTGTTTAAGATGTCTTTTCTACAGTTTCCATCTTCCTTGATACAATGTCCAAGGACCAGCTGGGAGCAGAAAGATTCAAATAGGCAATCAATCACAATAACACTCACAGAGTGTCTGTCCCAATATCTGATATTTTGTTGACATGCTATCAGAGCACTCCACACTTCACTGGAGAGCCATGAAAATAATTACTGGGTCACCAATAGGAACTGAAGAAAAAAATAATTCTTATAAAACAGCACCCTAAAAATTGCTAAAGCCTCAGCATTCTAACATAAATTCAGGGTTGTTTGGTGGGACTAATGAAAATTATTCAGTACTCTATATAAGCAAAAAGTATGAACTATAGAAAAGAAGTATTACTTTACATTTAGAAGCAGTCTTGATTTGGGGTGATCAGTAACATCCATAAACCATTTAAGATTTTATGGGAACCTCACTGTGTCAACAGTAAGTGGATCTAATATAGAAGCATTATTATATAAATAAAAATTAATGGTACTGATTACTGGCTGCTGATCCTTCTTGATTGTATTTTCTGCACACATCCTCAAACTATGGCCCTTTGGCCACATGTGGCCTGCCTAGGACATTTATCGGGCCCACTGGGTGTTTTTGCCGCCGCTGCCTGTCCTGCTTAGCAGCCAACTTGTCCCGGGGCCCATAGTCCAGCCCTCCATCGGTCTGAGGGACAGTGAACTGACCCCCAGTTTAAAAAGTTTGAGGACCCCTGAAGTAGAGCATTAAATTGTAGGCAAACATAGGCCTTAGAAAAAGACATACTATGTGTGCATATGTTCTAATTTAATAAAAGTTTTGAGTGGGGAAAAAATCAAAATCCACTCATAAGTTAGGAATTATTGGAACGCAAAATTAATTGATCTTGAATTTTACTTTCAATTCATACTAATTTCCCTTTTACTGAGTACTTATTAAGTACCAAGTACTTTACATAATTCATCTTTCTGGCCCAGATAGCATCTTACCTTACTGTGTGTATATGTACACATCAAGACGTAGAGAGGCTGAGTTACTTCCTAAGTTTTCTTTTAGTCACACAGCCAATGACACAGCTCTCTGTAATTCAAAAGCAGGTTCTTCTAACCTGTAAGATACTCTCTCTGCTGTACCCCTTGGCTGCTTTTCCAAACTCTCTTTCCTTTCCCATTTCTGACCCCAAATTCATCTTCTTATTTAAGGTTAATTAAATACAAAGAGCAAGAAAATGAAAGTTCCCCCTATGGCTGCTCCATCCTTAGGTATATTGTGGTTTACTTTTAGAGCTGTAAGCAGTTTAGGCTTAATTGCCATGAAAGATATTAACTGCTCTGACTTAGGACATAATCTTTCTTTGAAGACTGATTCTGAAGAGTGTGGCTGATTTGCTTCCTTGATTTTGCCTTCACATTTGTGATCTTATTTTACCACTGACCTTTTAAAAGTGAGGAAGTAAGAGCTAAATGAATGAAATACTTTCCTGTAAAGATTAAAAACAAATATATAGACCCTCTCATTTCAAATCAAAGGGAGGTTTTAGAGAAGTCCTGGGGTGTTAGGCAATACTGCAGCCCCAGATCAGTGAACCTTGCTCCATAGGATCATTTCTCCTGGAGTCACTCTTAGAGCATAAGTGTTTACCTATAAGAACTTCCCTACCCTTCTCCCTGGGGTTTTGTGTGAATATGCTTCCTCTGAGCCATCCGGGAAAAAATGTTGCTGGCCTATTAAACAGTGAAAAGTCTCCAGATTGCAGCTATCTTTTTCACTGAAGAGCTGTGTAACTTAGAGGTGTGTATAAGTCCCATTCAGTGGGTACCTGCTAAATTGCCTTACCAAGTTACCTTTTCCAGGTAGTATTATTATATTCATAGAATACATTACAAAATGAGGTCCACAGAGGTTAAATATCTGGCCCTGGCCACAGAGGCAGAAAATGGGAAATCCAGGATCCAAAATTAATCTGTCATACTCCATAATTATCACTTTTTTTTTCTTGTATAAAGGCCAAACAACCTCTGCTACCTTGTGTTTTAAATAAGGAGGACTAGGAGCTGTGCAGAGTTGGGAGCTAGATTAAAATTTCTCCAAATTCTCTGTATCATAAGTGTATTATGCTCAACTTGGTAAATAGAGAGAGGAGATTGTTGAAGTGCTTACTTCTGAAACTGTCCTAGGTGTTTTGAAAACCTAGATATTTTATGCGGAGTGTTTCACAGAATAGTTTTTATAATAAATTTCTTATGTGAAAAATTTACATTCAGCATTTATGAACGTGTAGAATACTGCATAAATAGCATGCCCATATATGTAGTTAAATTGTGACCTGTGGAATGAATGATCATGTGCTATCCGATGTTCTCTGCACACAACACATCCCTCTTTATCTACCTCCAGTTTTCTAAATGAATTACTACAAAATTATCTCCCTCTGGCTACTCTTCTTGATTGGAAATTAGTTGTTCATGGCATCTAGGAGAAGGGCCACGGCTGGCTTTGACAGAATCAAGAAAATCATTCAAAGGGCTATTCTACTTGTATTTGTTACTGCTGCCACTGTCCTACCTCCTGATTGGTCACCAGGACCTCAATATTTACATATGTTTCAAGCTGTTCAAACCTGAGTCTCAATATCATCACTTCAAAAAAAGTATTTGACAATATATATCTTATGACTTATTGTAGGATTTTATTAAGTGTGTCTGACAATTTTACTGTTTCAGTGTGCATTATTTTGCCTGGAAAAATAAAAACAATATTATCCTTTCTTTAATGATAATATTGATTTTGCTCTATTTAAATAAGTTCAATGATGTAACAAGTTTGCTGGATGCTGAAAAAAGAAGTGAGACTCCTAAGTTAGAGATAGAGGACTTTATTATTCATGGAAAAATAGTAAAAAAAAAAAAAAAAAAAAAGTATCATCATTTCCAATCGACAAATGCTTGGAGTGACAGAGGGGCCATTTTCTGGAAGAAAAACCTCTGAGTTTAGGGAATCCACAACTTTTTTTTTTTTTTTAATAAAGAGACAGAGTCTTACTTGATCACCCTTGGTAGAGTGCTGTACTGTCGCAGCTCACAGCAACCTCGAGCTCTTGTGCTTAGGTGATTCTCTCACCTCAGCCTCCTGAGTAGCTGGGACTACAGTTGCCCGCTGCAACACCCAGCTATTTTTTTGTTGTAGTTTGGCTGGGCCAGATTTGAACCCACCACCCTTGGTGTATGGGGCCGGTGCCTACTCACTGAGCCACAGGTGCCACCCACAACTTGTTTTTTTTATACTAGTGATTATAACAATTTACAATTTAATTTTCAACAATTATCATTTATAGTAGTATCGTGTATATCACAAGTCTAACAAATGGTGTAGATTTGTTCACTAAAAACTAAATAACATGAAAAAAGTAAATTAAAAAGACCTACAATAATGAAGTTATGTACTATGTTCATAGGTCAGTTGACTAGATATTAATATGTCAATTTTCCCCAAACCAATCTATTCTTTTGATGCAAACCTAGTTGGACAGTTGAAACACCTAGTCTCTAAGGTGAAGGCAGGTGTATCTAAGAAATCCATTTTATAGCAAGTACTGAGCTAATCTCTTCTTTGTCCCACAGAGGACTAAGTGCATTGCGAGACTACACGAGGCATGTTGCAATGCATTATTTCACTTTGGGGGTACAGTAACAGTCATAACCTGGTGATTTGGGCACACTCAGAAAGACATAAAGAAAATGTAAAGATTCATGTCAGATTGTTTCCCTAAAACAACGTGCTGAAACTGTAATTAATCTTGATATACATTATCTTATTTTATTCAAATAAGAACTATATGAGGTGAATATACTTTTTCTCACAAAATATATGAAGAACTAAACTCAGAGAGATTGAACTCCTCAAGAATATGTAGCCAATCAGACACAAATATGTCTAGTTATTTATCTGTTTTTGCCCCCCCCATTATAGATCATTGCTCTTCCACCTGGAAAAAAGTTACAAATAAGAAAAATGATAAAGTTGGCAAATGGTGAAAAAGTTCTCAAGCTTTCCTACTGCCTCACTCAGGATTTCTAAGGCGCCAGGGCCTTCTTCAGAGCCACTTTCAGCAGGAGGATTTTCAAGTCCTCTCTTGGGAAGCAGAACAGGGCAGACATGTACTGTCACTACTTTCGCTGCAGTTTCCTCTTTTCCTGTCACTTTTCTAGGGTGGGTGTTTATCTTCCCACTCATATGTGGTTTAGGACTCCCTGAAAGAAGAGTAGAATGTTGAGTTACTCCACCTGATCCTTCCACCTGCAGAAGATGGGACTGGGAAGTTGTTTTTTGAGAGCAGAGGAAAAATGAAACTTTACGACTCTAAACTCTAATAATTGCCAGTTCCTGTCTCGACTAAACAGGGAATTTTGAATTCTGCACATTCTAGAGACAAGGAATCAATGCTGGAGAAAAGAAAAAAATTATTGTACGTTGAAGTCAGGTAACCCAAATAGATACCTTTTTTCCTTAGTCTCCAGTTCAGTCATTAGTATAAAGAGAGAATTAGGCTAAATGATCTCTGGTGCCTTTAATTTTTGGTTTCTTAGAAGAGCTTTCCATTTCTTCTATCTGCCTTTCCCTGTCTTTTTCTTCAGCTAACCCCAGAAAGACTTGGTTTGACTATGTATGAACAATATAAATTAGAGTAATTTTTGTGAACCCTTTAGCAATTATGACTAATCACATTGCAACACAATAATGATTATGCATATCATGAAATATGCGTCAGATTAATTTGGTTATAAGGTTTATTTGATTAGAACACTAAATGCTTCATATATTCATTCTTCTAAGTCTTTTGCTCATTGTTGGTCACCTGCCCACAAACTAAAACTATTATGGGTACTTTGCACAGATTTTTTTCCACAGTAGATCTGATGGTCTTCACTGGGGGTCAGGGGTTCTGATTCTCCAAACCCAGATGACCTGGTTCCACTACTCAGCTGAGCTAGAAAGCTCAAATGAGGCCTGGCAGTAATTGAAAGCAAAAATGACTAGAAACTGAAAATTAAACTGAAGCAGCACAGATAATGTAATAAAGAGCAAAAGTAACTTGCACAAGTTTCAGTGTAACAAAGAGAAATTGTGTCTTGGAAGAACAAAGAGAAAGTTTAGAGCACTTCAAAAGAGAGTTCGAAGTGGGTCCTTCTCGTGAAGCTGAAAGGGTGAGAGGCAAAAGTCTGTAGGAATATAAATACCCCTCTGTTTGAAATTTGGTTGCAAGTTTCTCATTGTCCTCTCTGCCCCTCCATCCTGTATTGGCCTTTTCTATAGTTCATTGGTTATTTCTTTCTACTAGTCATTGGTTACCTAGGTTACTTGATGCCCACAATCGATGGGTCCTTGGACTTCCGGGTTTGGCAAGCCAGGTTTTCCTCCCACCCTCCCTTCATACCCTTTTCTTAATGTCCCTTCTCATTAGACTAATCACTTATCTCCTCTGAAATGCTTTTGTTATTTTAAAAATTAACATATCTATGATATAGTTCTCTTAAAATGTTGGCCTTGCATACTTATTGCTTTTAAGTTGCCTATCCCATTTTTATTTTCTCACTATGTTTTATTTTAGTTATCTTAATTAAGGGAAAGAATTTGATTTAAAAAGATAAACTCAAAAATTAAAGCATCTATACATTTCCCAAAAGAAACTTGTGGAAATTAATGTTCAGGTAAAATTTGATAGACTATTTCTTCATAAATTTTAGTTAAAATCTTTGATTAACTGCTTAAAAATTAGCATCACCCAAGAAGCTATAACTAGAGAAATGACTAAGTCTCATTCATGCACTTAGACTTAAAAATGAACAAGTTTAGTTTTCTAAGGGCCCTTTCACCTACAGCAGAAGACATGTAAATTGATGTTTCTAAATGAAAAACCTGTAAAATCTCCAAGTTGTTACTTTATATGTAGTTATAATGTACGTTTCCACTCAAAGTAAATATTCTTAAAATAAATTCAGAGGAAGGCATGTGGGAAATCAGTAGATACAATGCAAGGGACAAAGGGAACATTTTCCAGGACAGAAGCCTTTCTCTAACAGATTAACACAGTGATAAGTATGATGTTGTGGAAAACCATGAGGTTAGAAACATGGTAATAAAAGAGTCATATTGAAGAGAGTGAGAAATAAAAGGCTTAGGATGAAATAAGAAACACTGTATGCTGGAAGTTTTTAAAAGTCATGTAACGTTTGTAATCTGAAGACAAGAAATTAGTAATTACACCTACATTATTTTTTGCGTGATTTTGTATCACATAAGCAAAAAATAGCCAAAGAAGAGGCCAGATTTCACAATTAGAACTAAAATATGATTTGAGATTACACATCGAAGCAATTAAATTTGTATAAAAATATACAACCAACATATGCTAGATAATTACTTGCATCTTATTCTTTATCAATATCTGTTCTCATTTATTGTTAATCTTATGGTATTTGGAATCTTTATTTTTTCCAAGTTAGTCCATACTTCGACTAAAAGATTTGAGGGGGAAAAGAACATGGCTAGATATATGTTGTCCTAATGAATTCATACCATTTCCCAATTTTCTTCAGTATTCAATTTAAGAACAACAACAGCATCAATAGCAGCAAAACCTTTAGCAACCTCTTAAGTAAATTTTATACTGTTAGTAGAAAAGAGAATCTTATCAGTCCAGTAAAATCTCAGGTTATTAAGAATAATATATTCTTGATGGCAAATTAGCGAACTAATGGAACATACTTGATGTGCCTCCCTCATGACAAAAAACAGTATTTTAATGCTGAATCATTTTATAACAATGGTTAGTTGTTTTGATGTGTCATTGTTTTCCCTTGTTTCTTATAGCAGTGTATTAAGAACACTTGAGCTATTTGTTTTTGTTGTTGTTGGCTGGCAAATTTGAATTTGCATAAATTATATTGAGAAAATAAATATACATCTCCATGGATTATTATTTTTATCATTACAATTTTTCTTCAGGGCAAATCAAGTGCAGACTATGTTGAACACACATTTTTCCATCTTAAGGGAAATGGGAATTCCACCACAGAGTTTGTAATTTATTAGTGTTCTCAAATATTGGCATATCTTTTTTGTTTTTCTTGGAGTAGCATTGGAGATATTATTAAGATGGTTACAATTAAATATCAAAAATGAGTGGAGAGAGCTCCAGTGGAGAGGTGCACTATAGTCCTCAACATGAAGACTTATCACTACCATTGAGAACTATTTCTAAGTTAAATTTTTTAAAAAGTAAAGGATTATTCTTTACTTTTGTGGTGTGCAGTTATCTGCCAATACCTATGTGTGTACAGAATGAGTATTTATACTTTCCCGTATCCTCCAATAGAAGCAGTTACATTATTAATATAGATTTTTCTTTTATTATATAATTTCTGGTTAAACTCTGTATCAGATTATTTTCTTCTGATAGATATTGTCTAAAATCATCTGCCATGGTTTTATTAAGGCATAGAATGGGCTTCATCCAATGTAAGAAATAGCAACAGCTATTATTTTAATGATTACTATGTCTTAAGTACTTTCTTAAAAGCTTAACACACGGAAACTCAATGTCATCTTCACTACAACCCTGAGTTGGATGTCATGATTTTCTTCATTTAGTAAAGGAGAAGGTGGGACACAATAAGGTAAGCAGGTTTTCTAAGTCAAAGAATTAGTAAATGGTTAAATCAGGACTATATTATAGGGTGGTCGACTCCAGAGCTTACTCTCACAAAGATCACACAATTGATACCATTTGGTAGAGCTTACAATTTGTCAGGCATTATGCTGAGTGCTTTATGTTATTTCTTTGACCTTATATCAAGAAGTAGGGTAGGTAACATTATTCTACTTATTTTATAGATATAAGTAGCTGAAACTCAAATAGGCGCTCCAAAACTGGTCTTGGGTCATTTACAAAACTCTAGAAAAAGCTGAGATTTGAATTAAGGTTTTCTTTCTCCAAAATCTAACTTCTTAAAAACTACATCATCATTCTATCAAATGTATTCTTTATATAACTGTTAAAAAATGCAAACACTTGGAAAAACATCTTTACCATTTCGGTATGAAATTTTCATTTCAAACTCATTTGAAAAGTAGGATTGTCTTCTCTGAATCTAAATGAGCTACAGAGGAGCTTCCCTATGATAATATTACTCAAATATTATATAGTATGTCAACTCAAGAGTTGTTAAAAATTAAGCAGATTAACAAATAAAATTTGCCTTAAAAATATAGTTGTTACCTAGGGAGAGTTACAAATTTAAAGGGAAAAATTATAGAATATTTTATTTATTTATCATGAATATGAAATAGTAGAGAAACATTTATGTTTAATTTTCAAAGGTCAATATAATTGTCAGATCCTTTAAAATAGCTATTAGTCTGCTGAGCTCAATAGTCTCACCTATAATTTACTAAGATCTTAAGGCAAAATTCTATTATTTATCATCAATAATGTTGTCCAAATGCTTTTCTGGTATGGTTTTAACAGAAATTAGAAATTTCTGTTAAAAATAAAATAAGAATTAAGAAATTCTTTGTATCCTTTTGCTATTGTGTTTAACAGAAAGTTCAAGGAGTAATTTTTATGTCTTAATGCTGAAAAGAACTTAAGAAATAACTTATTCCAAATTTTGCTCTTATAAAGGATACCAGTATGAAGAAATATAGAACTATAATCAGAATGTAGACTTTGAAATCAAACAAATATGGATTGAAATTAAATTTTCTCATATTCATATTGTGACTTTTAACAAGTCACTGAAATTCACTGATCTTGGTTTCTTGATTTTTTAAAATAGAAATTATAGTATTTAAATAATTGGTATTATTAATAATAGTCCATGGCATACATCAATCATTTAAAAAAGAGTATTTATGTTTTTAAGTTTATTTTAAAAAATGTTCTCACCAGAGGGATGAAGCAATGAAATTGGTGGACCCTCTCTTTAGCACAACAATAATTTCACTGGTGAAAAAGATTTTTAAAAGCCAAATCATACAAAGTCTGGGAATTTAACTAAGAACATACTGCAAATTAAAAGAAAACATTCATACAAGAATATCTAAATCTTGGTAAGAATAGTAGCAATCTGCCTTCTAAACCATAATTCACTCCATTACTAACATCTCATCTCAACTCCATATTATGGAAGCTCTATCCAATCAGGAGCAATCAGAACATGACGAAGACAGACTTAACAACAACCTTCAAGCTGTATGCATACTAGCCAACACAGAGCTTAAACCATATTTGCATGTGAAGTTTAAACACAACCTTTGGCCAAACACTGACTAAACTATAAATAATACTCTGACTCAGGGGTAGCTCCTAGAATGCATGCTTAAAAATTGCTCATGGCAGTCTGGAAACTGTGTTCATATCCAAGGCTGTACTCTGGTGTGACCACAGAAGGAACCTGCAATCTATTAGTTTCTGTTTGAACATGGGCAAGGGCAAATAAGCATAAAACATCCTACAATAATGGCTGAAAACCTAGTGACCAAGTCGTCCTATGCACAATCTTTGGGCCCAGAATGGCTTACATTGACTACGGGTACCTCTTGAGGGTTCTAAATAAAAAATAAACACAGGGGAGGACTCTCTGAGCAAAAATGTATGAGCAATGCAAGGAAACATGAAATGTGTGACATCAAAACAGCAAATAAAGCAAGCAGACTGTTGAAATCTGATTTAAAGAGGTACAGATAGTGAACTTATTAGGCAAAGACTTCAAATGGCTCTTGTTAATATATTGAAAAAACTGCAATGAATTATGCTTTAACAATTAAGGAACTTGTGATAATAATATCTCATCAAATAGAAAATCTCAATAAAGTGAAAGCATTAAAAAGAACCACATGGAAATTCTAGTGCTAAAAAGTAAAATAGGGGAAAAGAAAAAAGTAGATAATAGTAACTGAAGAGTCTGAGCTGGTAGAAGAAAGAATCATTGCACTTGAATATAGATGAATAATGATTATATATGTACAATCTGAAGAACAGAGAGAAGAATGAAGAAAAGTGAACAATCTAGTAGAGAAAGAGAGAATATCATTAAGCACATCAAAATGCATGTAATGGAAATACTGTAAGGAGTAAAGAAAGACAGGACAAAAATAAATAAATAACTAAAGTTTGGAAACTTCCCAAATGTGAAGAAAAGGATTAACTACATGCCCAAGAAGCTTAGTAAACTACCGGTCAGATCAAAATAAAGGAATATAGACCCAGGCACATGGCCAAGGTGTTAAAAGATAAAATAGGCTTGGCGCCTGTGGCTCAATCTGCTAAGGTGCCAACCACGTACACCTAAGGTGGCGGGTTTGAATCCCCAGCCCGGGCCCGCCAAACAACAATGACGGCTGCAACCAAAAAATGGCCGGGCGTTATGGCGGGCACCTGTGGTCCCAGCTGCTTGGGAGGCGGAGGCAGGAGACTCGCTTGAGCCCAGGAGTTGGAGGTTGCTATGAGCTGTGATGCCATGGCACTCTACCCAGGGGACAGCTTGAGGCTCCGTATAAAAAAAAAAAAAAAAAAAAAAAAAGATAAAATAAATAAAAAAGCAGAAAAAGAAGAAACTATTGATCATATAGATGGTGATCCAAACAATTAACTACTGCATTTTCATAAGAAGTAATGGAAGCCCCCAAAGATGATAGGATGGCATATTAAAGTGAAGAAAGCCAAAACTGTCAGCCAAGAAACTCATATACAGGAAAACTATTTTTTTTTAAATCAAAGTTGATAAATATGTTCATAGATAAACAAAAAATATTGATTGAATCCATTGCTAGTGGTCTTGCCTTACAAAAAGTACTAAAGTCTACTAAAGTATTAAATTATGTAATAGATAATAAAAAGGTATTATTACATGTTTCTTCTCCTGACTTATAAAACAAGTCATGTAATTATTGTATTCTTGGACCTATAACAAACAGAGATATGTGAATTATTTAACAATAACATTTTAGAAGAGGCAGGTAGAATTATAGCTATATTGGAGTAAGGAAATTTAAGATGGTATCACACATCCACAGGTATAAACTAGGAGAACAAAGGGTATATATAAAAGTTAATGCACAATCACATAAATATATAATAGCTCCTCTTCTCTCAGGTTCTATCAGAAACATACTATAATATACAGTAAAAATTTTATCATACATGTTGGGTTTTTAACAGATAAGGATTCAATATATTTTATAATAATAGCCAAAGAATGTAGTGAGGGAACGAAGTTTTCAGGGAACATAGTAGTTATGAAAAGAAAAAAATACACATTGAAGAGAGTAGGAAGGAAGGTTTTACCATATCCATGTCACTCTCCTAACCTCAGGTTGGAAAACAGAGAGAGAGATACATTCCATGTGGGGAAAAGGTAGGAAAATGAGGACTGGATTTTGCCTTAGACCCTAAGAGTACACCCACCACAGAAAAACTTAGTGCTGTGCAGAGCCCCACAGCCCCACACTCCAAATGGTTCCCATGGACTAAGCCTTCAGGCCTGCTCCAATATTGGTGGGAAATCATAGCCCTAGGCTCCAAGCATGCCCAGCAGACTTGATCTCTAGGCCAATCCCACTACCAGGCTGACCATAGTGGGTTTGAGTCCCCAAAATTCTAAGTCCCAGGCTAAAACCATGGCCTCAAGTTTCAGACTTATCTCATGTTTTAGACTAGCCAAGCACCAGGCCAGACCATTAAGTTTTAATCATCAAGCCAGCAACTCAAACCCAAACATCAGGCCTGCTCTTTTGGATTTAGGCCTTAGACCCTCCCAGAACCAGACAAATCCTTGAGACTCTGGCTTTAATCAAGTATCCTCTGACATGGCCACCAAATCCATCCCAGAACCAAGTGGTATTCCATAGATCCAGGCTCCAGGCTTTCCCAGTAAAGTAAGTTTCCAAGCCATACCCACCAGGCCAACACTAGTGACCCAATTCTCTGAAGCAAGGCTCCCACAAACTCAGGCACTAGGTTCTCCCCAGGGAAGAGAAGCCCTCAGTGGCCCTGGATACTGGACCACTTCCAAAACTAGGCTGGGCTCCAAGATCCCAGATATTAGGCCTACACAGTACCATCCCAGCAACTGAAGCTCTATCAACAGGTCAGTACCAGTAGAACCAGCCTCCAGGCTCACTCCCATGAAGAGAGATCCAAGGTTACCTTAATTTGAGGCCAAACCCTGCGGTTTCAGGGTACAGGCCAGCTCTGGATTTCAGACCAGGCAAGAACCAAGTCAGTCCCTACAGCCCCTGTCTTAGGGCCTACCCCAATACCACATCACTACTCCTTACTTCAAGTACCAGGCTAGAACTTGTGGACCACGGCACACCAGTTGAAAATCACTGCTGTAGGCTCATTCCAGCACCTGCTTGCCACCTGAAGACTCAAACTTACAATTCACTCAAGCAACAGATGAACTCTTGTTCATCTATGTTTCAGGCTAGAACCTGTGGACACAAGCTTCAAGCATGCCCAATGCCATGCTGGTTCCTGTGTCCCACCTTCCAGGCAAGTCCCTGTAGCCTTATGCTCCAGAAGACACATAGTCTAGGTACATGCCAGTAGACCGTGGCCTATGGCCAGGCTGGCCCTCATGGAATGAGATATGATCTCAAGTCATAGAAATTCGGGATAAAAGCCAACCCCTGAGTGGTCTGGTTCCAGACCAGGCCAGTTCCATGAACTTAGGCTGTAAGCCAATGTATTTCAACCTTTTTAATCTCACAGCACATTTGAACCTATAGTTAACCTTCTGTAGCACAATTAAATTACATTGATCAAGTTAACAAAAAGTTAAAAAAAAACATACTTATTATGCTTTCAACTTCTTTTGAAAATATTTTAATTAACGATCTTCAAAAATTTTCATGGCATACTTCAGAGCCTCTCCCAGCACACCAGTTGAAAATCACTGCTGTAGGCTCATTCCAGCACCTGCTTGCCACCTGAAGACTCAAACTTACAATTCACTCAAGCAACACATGAACTCTTGTGCACCTATGTTTTGGGATAGCTCCACAAATACTGACTATATATTTGCCCTAGGAACCTAATCAACATGTCCCCCTCAGAGGATTCAGCTTTCGGCCAAACCCAGTAGATCCAGGTATCAGGTTCAGCCACCTGCTGACCAAGGAACTATATCAGAACTAGTCTAAAAATTCCAGCAGCAAGCATAGCCATGGCCCATGCAGGACAATCTACAAGTATCTCTAGAAAAACTCAATATTGAAGGATTTTCCTAGACAAAGCCAATCTGCAAAGACTGAAGTAAATCCCTATCTCTTCCACTGTGCAGATGTCAACATAAGGCAAAGAAAAGCATGGAGAATGAAATAGATAAAACAACACCAAAAGAACACCAAAAGAATCTCTAAGTAATTGATGCCAAAAAAAAAAAAAATAGAGATATACAAACTAACAATTCAAAATAATTAATTTAAGGAAGCTGAACAAATTTTTAAAAATAAAGGTAAACAATAATATGAGAAAAACAAATTTGAAGACAATAAAATGTTTCATATATATTATATAAATATATACACATATATTCATAAATACATATATTTACACATATAAATTAAACATCCAGGAACTGAAAAACAGTGAATAAAATGAAATTTAATAGAAAATATGAAGACAGAATTGATCAAAGAGAAGAAATAATTTGTGTACTCAAAGACTGGTTACACTTACTTGAAAATATATACTATGAGGCAATAATAGAAATAATAATGAAAAGAAATAAAGAAAGCTTACAGAATATCTGGGACAGCATTAAAGGAACTAATATTCAAGTTATAGGGTATAAGAGGGAAAAGAAAAAGACAAAGGGTAGAAATATTATTTAAAGAAATAATACCATATAAGTTTCCACATCAGAGGGATGATATAAATATCCAAGTACAAAAAGGCTCAGAGAAATCTGATATAATTAAATCCAAACAAAGCTACAGCAAGATATATTATAATCAACCTGTCAAAAATTAAAGACAAAAAGAAGTTACTGAAATTATCCAGAGAAAAGGAGATAATTACATATCAGGGAGTTACAATGAGGCCAGTAGGAGATTTCTCTACAGAAACTTTACAGGTGAAGAGAGAATGAGATGATATATTCAATGTGCTAAAGTAAAATAACTACCAACACAGAACACTATACTCAGCAAACATGTCCTTCAGAAATTAAGTAGAGATAAAGTCTTGCTTAGACAAACAAAAGCTGGTGGATATCATCATCATCAAACCTATTTGTCAAGGTTGTGATATAAGGATTAATTCATCAAAAAGATATGGAAATTGTAAATATATATCCACCTAATGTTGGAGCACCTAAATTCATAAAGAATATTAATAGCTAAAGGGAGAAATACACTGGAAGAAAATAACAACAGTATGAGGCTTAATAACTCACTTTCAGAAATGAACAGATCATTCAATCATCAGACTTTTAAAGTATACTTTAGACCAAAGGGACCAAACAGACATAAACAGAACATTCTATCCAACATCAGCAGAATACACATTCTTCTCAAGTGCATGTGATCCATTCTTCAGGTTAGATCATATGTTAGGCAAAAAAAAAAAAAAAATCTTAACAACTTTGAAAGTATTAAAATCATAGCAAGTATCTTTTCTAATCACAATCATATGAAACTAAATGACAATAACTAAGAATTTTGTAAAATTTAAAGATACATGAGAATAAACAAGATGCCCTCACCAATGTCCAACAAAGAAATAACTGTTAGAAACAAATTACATTACCTGATACAAAATCAAGGCTGAATAATAGTAGCATTCCTGTACACTAACAGTGAATTATTTGTAAAAGAAATCAACAAAAGAATCCTACTGACAATAGCAACAACAACAATAAAAACTTATGGACAAATATAACCAGATGATAGACATGGACACTGAATACTATCAAATACAGATAAAACAAATATTAAAGAAGATTCATATAAATGGAAAGATATTCCATGTTCATAGACTGAAAGAGTTAATATTTTTAAAATATTCATACTACCAGCTTAAAAAAAAAAATTCATACTACCCAAAGGGATCTATGGATATAATATAATTTTATCAAAATTCCAATGACTTAGTTAGGAGATAGGGTCTCACTGTGTTTTCCAAGCTGGGCTTAAACTCATGGTATACCTGTAAAAGACACCTCCCACATCAGCTTCCCAAAGTACTGGGATGAGAGGGATGAGCCATCATGTCTGGCCTATAGAAATAGAAGACAAAAAAATTCTAAAATTTCTGTGCAACCATAAAAAACTCCAAATAGCCAAAGCAATCTTCAGCAGAAAGTATGATGCTGGTAGAGACATCATATTGCCTGATTTTAAAGTAGACTACAAAGCTATAATAGTCAAAACAGCATGGTACTGACATAAAAACATATGAATGGATCAGAATACGGAGCCCCCAAATAAACCCACACATTGCAGTCAGTTGGTTTTCAAAAAAGCTGCAAAGAACACACAATGGGGAAAGCATAATATTTTCAGTAAACGGTGCTGGAAAAACTCAATATCACTCATCACTTAATGTCAAGGATATGTAATGAAGAGATGGAAAGAAAATACAAATACAATTATGATTCTCTTAATGATGAGAATATATTGAGAATTGTATCAGGCAACTTTATTTCTGTGTGAACATCATAAATTGAACATCATAACACAAAACTGGATGATAAAGCCTACCACATGTCTAGACTATATGATATAATCTCTTACTCCTAGGCTACAAACCTATACAACATATTATTTTACTAAATACAATAGACAATTGTAAAATGATGGTATTTGTGTAACTAAACACAAACAAATATAATAAAATAGTATATAAAAATAAAAAATATTACACCTATAAAGGACACCTACCATGAAAACAAACTTGCAGGATTTTGGAGGTTGCTTTGGGTGAGTCAGTGAGTGAGTGTTGAGTGTATATGAAGGCCTAATATTATTGTACAATACCGTAAACGTTATAATCACTATATATTTAGGCTTTACTAACTTTAAAAAAAAAAAATAATTTCACTACAATTATATGATGGCCATGGCATTGCTAGGCAATAAGAACTTTTCAGTTCCATTATAATTTATGGGACCATTACCCTATATGCAGTTGGTAATTAATGAAAATGTCACCATACATCTTATGATTGTATCTTATACATAAAGAAGATTGAAATTAGTCCCTCAAATGTACCATATACTCAAATTCAATGAATTAAAGATTTAAGCATAGAGCCTGAAACTATAAAACTAAAAGAAAAATAAGGAAAATCTTTATGACATTGGTTTAAGCTATGATTTTTTGGGGATATGACAAAATGCAGACAACCAAAGGGAAAATAAACAAGTGAGAATACATCAAACAAAAGAGTTTTTGTGGAGCTAAGGTAACAATCAACAGAGTGAAGAGACAACATAAAGAATGGAAGAAACTATTTGCAAACCATTCATTTGATAAGGAGTTAATATCCAAAACATATGAGAAACTCATGTAAATCAATAGTGAAAAAGTAAATAACCTGACAAAAAATGGTCAATAGACTTGAATAAACATTTCTCAGAAGAAGACATATAAATGGCCCATGGGTATATGGAAAAAACTACACAATGGCACTAATAATTAGAGAAATTGAAAGTAAAACCAATATGAAATATACCTTGATACCTTTTGGAATACCTTATGGCTATTATAAAAAAAATAATAATTAAAAAATTCTGGAGAGAATGTAGAAAAAAGGTAACCCTTGTACCCTGTTGAAGGAAATGTAAATCAGTACAATCATTGTTGAAAGCAGTATGGTGGATTGGCAATACACACACACACACACACACACACACACACACACATACACATATACACACCAGGGAAAATTTTGACCTTGAAATGATATTTACATTCCCATATTCATTGTAGCATTATTCATGATAGCCAAGATAGGGAATCAACCTAATGTTCCTCCATAGATGACTGGATAAAGAAAACAAATATGTAAACATGCATGATGAAATACTGTTCAGTCTTAAAAATGAAGGAATTTCCATCATGTTATGACAACATGTGGGAACCTAGAAGTCATTATAAGTGAAATCAGTCATTCACAGAAAGACAAGTACTGCGTATCCTCATTTATGGTATTGGAAATCTAAAATAATCAAACTCACAAGAAACTCATAAAAGCAGAGATTAGCAGAGGCTAGACAGATAGGGTGTTTGGGGAAGATTTGTCGAAGGATATAAAATTTCATTTAAGAGGAATAAGATCAAGGGAGATATTTAAAAACATGCTGACTATAATTCATAATAATGTATTTTGAAGATTGCTAACTGATATTTTATATGTTCTCAGCACCATGATGATTTATCTAAGTTAGTATTTATTTTAATGATTGTACTATTTTGCAATGTATATAAATTTCATGTTTTACTTGATAAATATATACAATTTTTACTTGTTCATGTTTTAAAAATGTAATTTAAAATTATTAAAGAGTTAAAGTGTTTCATTGTAAAACATACAATACATAAGAAGAAAAAGGAAGGGATAGAATAACAAAAAAGACATGAGACACATAGAAAACAAAAAATAACATGGTAGATTTCAATCTAACCATATAGTAATAATATTACATATATATATATATGTTCAGTAAAATTATTAAACAGTCAAAATCCAAAGGAAGATATATGTTCCTGTCAACTGGGTTCTAAAATACTTTAGGCAAAAACTGACATAACTTGAGGGATGGACAATTTAAAAACGATGGTGTGATATTTCAATACCAAAAATTTCATACTTGACAAAAGCACTAGATGGGATAATAATTAAGATGTAAACCTGGATACTAAATATTAACTAGACCTAACAGACATATATATGACATTCTACTTAGCAATAGCAGAATACTCATTTTTTCAAGTGACATGGAACATTTTGCAGGTAAACTTTGTGCTAGTCCATAAATTATTTCATCTAATAAATTATAATAATTAAAAAGGCTTAAAATCATGCAACACATGATTTCTGGTGACAATTAAATGAAGTGCAAAAGCAGAACAAAAGGAAACTAACTCGTGAAATTTTAACACTATACTCTTAAATAACAAATGAGCAAAATGATTTACTGTGGAAAAGCTAATATGATAAAGATCAAAAACTGGCTCAGTGCCAGTAGCTCAGTGAGTAGGGTGGCAGCCATATACACTGAGGCTGGCAGGTTGAACCCACTCTGGGCCTCTAAAGAACAATGACAACTCCAACCAAAAAATAGCCAGGCATTGTGGCGGCGCCTGTAGTCCCAGATACTTGGGAGGCTGAGGCAAGAGAATCACTTAAGTCTAAGAGTTTGAGGTTGCTGTGAGCTGTGACATAACAGCATTCTATGGATAGCGACATGGTGAGGTTCTGTGTCAAAAAAGGAAAAAAAACCCTCAAAAACAATATAAGCATTTCAACATACACACATATACACACAAAACATTTGACAAAATACAATGTCTTTAATGATAAAAAAAAAGTTTAACAAACTGGAAATGGATGTGTACTTCCTCAACTTGGTAAAAGGCATATGGAAAATCCACAATGAACATACTTAACGGTGATAGACTGAATATCATCACACTAAGGTCAGACACAAGAATAAGGAGTCCAAAGTGGCATTTTATTTAGAACTGTATGGTTTATCCAGGGCAATTAGTCTAGAAAAAGAACTACAAGTCATCCAAATTGGAAAAAATAAAATAAAGAAGTAAACAATCTTTATTTGCATATAACAATTATGTATAAAGAAAATCTTGATGAATCTACACAAAAACTATCAAAACAATAAAATAACTCAGCAAGTTTGTTGGGTCCAAAATTATATGCAAAAATCGATTTTATTCTTATACAATAACAATTAATATGCCAAAAGATAATAAAAACAATTGTATTTATATAGTACCAAAAAATAGGTAGAGGCTGGGTATAGTGGTTCATGCCTGTCATTCTAGCACTTTGAGCGGCTAAGGAAGGGGACTCCCTTGAGGTAAGGAGTTCAAAAGAAGCCTGAGTGAGACCCCATCTCTCTGCAAAAAATGGAAAAAGTAGGTATTGTGTTGTGTGCCTGCAGTTTTAGATACTCTAGAGTAGAAACAACCCAAAAATGTCCATTAACTGTATAGATAATTAAAATGAATAAGTACATACAATGAAATGTACTGAAAAGAGATTAAGTAATGACAGGTGCTACAACATGGCTGGCCTCTAAAACATTAAACTAAGTGAAAGCAGCCAATCAAAAAAATACTCTTATTATTTGATTCCATTTATACTGAATTTCCATTTTAAACAAATATATAAAGACAGGAGGTAGATGAGTGTTTTCTTAGGGTTGAGGTGACTGGTGTGGTGAGGAGGGGACATAATAAAGATTGGCTGCTACTAAGCAAAGAGTTTCTTTTAGAGGTGACAAAATGCTTTAAAATTAAATTATGTTGCAGAATACTATAAATATATGCAAAAAATGGAATGTACACTTTAATTTGGTTGAATTGCATAATATGCAAATTTTGTCACATTAAATCTGTTTATTCATAACCTATTCTTACATACATACATCTTTATGTATTTTCATAATACTAACTTTAAAATAAATTCCAGGAAGTAAAATGGGGGAATCAAATAATAATATAAGTGTTTTAATGAAAATTGTGCAATTTGCTTATTTGAAATAATGTTAGTTTATACTTCTGCTGGAAATCATTGCATTTTTAATAGTGTACCTTAACTAATCTTGTGTATCATCATATGTACCTTTCTTAATTTGATGAGAGAGGAGTTTATAGTTTTTGTATTACACGTCTCTAAATTCTACTATCATTGAGTTTTAAAAAGAATTATTGACAATTTTAATGTCTATTTTGTATGTATACAAATTATAATATTTGCCAATATTTTTGGTAGAGTATATCTTTTTCTTTTTGATTTATGAAACAATTTTATGACAAGTATATTATTCTTTACTTATAACCTTTTTTTGGTACACAAATATATTTTACTTTTACTAAAATAGCCTGGTTACAAATATTCAGTGATCAGGATTTATTAAAGTTAATGAAATACAATATGGAATTATGCCCTTAAATATAATGTTGCCTTCATTATACATGTACATGTATAATGTTGTTTTCAATAGTTATGATTTCTCATGTTTACTGAAAATATGTTTACTTTTCATTAAATTCTTCTGTACCATATTGACAATATTAGTTTTTTTCTTTGACATTTTGATGTGAATATATTATTCTTTTCTTATAACCTCTCTTTCATCACACAGACATTTGTTATTTTTTTAACGTATATATACCTATGCTTAGAAAGACAAATCCAACTCCAAAAATCTAGTGTCTTTGTTCTATCCTTTAATCTTAATTTCTTTGAAATTTATCTATATGCAGTGCTCTCACTTAAATTGTAACAACCCAATTTATTGAATGTCATCCTTTCATTTTTTTATTTGAAGTGTTACTTGTATCATATATTTAATTATTTAACATTCTGGGATTGCCTCATGTACTGGGCAATCCCAAAATGTATTGGAATTCCATATGTCTTTTGACTTTCCACCTTATACTGACAAAATAGTGTATTACTCATCATATTTTCATAATATTTTAAAATTTCTATTATGGGGCCCTCAAAACTTAGAAACATTCTCTGGATAAATTTATTCCTTTTATTCCTCATATTTTTTTAGTTGCCAGATTCCCTTAGACTTTTACATTTTTTGACATTACATGTCTACACTTCTATAATGTTCAGTCTTCACATGCATAACTTCGTTTGTTACAAAACGTTCATTTTATTTCAAATAGCTGTTTAGTTGGTGTTCTAATGAAAAAAATGGGAAAAATATTACTTGTTCTTTATAATATACCTTACTTTCCATATTTTCATTTATATTTAATCACCTTAAAATAATAAGAAAATGTTTGTGTTAATGGTGTAAAAGGAAATTGTTATTTTTTCAAAAATTTAATAGTGAGACTTTTATTGTAGTAATTTTCATTGTTTTTTTTAAAAACTAGTGCTCAAAGTGATTTAATGATGAAAGAATGAATTCATCAGTTTAAGAAACAGTAAATTGCAGAAGCACTTACTTCTGTGTCCTTTTTAGGATGGACTTATAAAAACCATAATTATTTATTTACTTATTTATTTTATTTTATTTTATTAGACAGGGTTTTACTCTGTTACTCTGGGGTTCAGTACCATGGTGTTACTTTGCTCACAGAAACCTCAAATTCTTGGGCCAATTGATCATCTTGCCTCAGACTCCTGAGTAGCTGGGACTATAGGTGCCTGACATAAAACCTGGCTACTTTTTCTATTTTTAGTAGAGAACGGATCTCCAGTTCCTGAGCTTAAGCAATCCAGCTTCCTTGGCCTCTCAGAGTGATAAGATTACAGACATTGTGCCACTACTGTTCCTAGCCAAAACCATAATGTTTTAAAACTACCATTTCTAAATCAATTAGAGACATATTCAAAGATCAGGGTATACTAAAATTAATAAAATAAAATTTGGGAATTGTGCCCTTAAGTATGATGTTGCCTTTTCATTTCAATAGTTATTATTTCTCATGTTACACTATTGAAAATATGTTTATTTTGTATTGAACTCTTCTGGACAATATTGATGGTACTAGTCTTTATTTGACCTTTTGATGTAAAATATTATATGAACACCTTTCTAACATTAAATCTCCTTTGCATTCTACAAATAAACCAAGTTTTATTCAGTTTATTATTTTCATTACATTTGCATAATTCAATAATATTTTATTTAGCAGTAAGTTTAGTTTTTGGTTTTGTGATTTCCTGTTGTCAAATTTGTAAACAGAATCATTTTGACTTGTACTTCATTCTTATTTTTAATCAAATAGTCTGAATGCTTGAAAACATCGTAAGTCCCCATAAACAACATGTTTTTATTGATAGTTTTGTATACTAAATTGCTAGCTTATCTGAATATTTGGTTCACTTATGAGTTGTTGATATCTAGGATTATCAAAATTTCTAAAAGTATAGTTAATGAGTATGTGTATTAGTATTTTGTTTTTGTGTTGTTGTTGTTGTTTGTTTGTTTTTGGCTGTTGCTTTGAGAGAAAGGGAAGTAAGAAGGAGGAGGGAGAGAACTATTCATTTGAGGTACGTGAGGCAAGCCCAGATCTTCGAGTGCAGGAAGGCTGAAACAATTGATGCCAGAGGTCTTTGATGGCTAGGGAGGTTTCACAGTTTCACTCAAGTAGTACAAATGGAATTAATTAAAGTTTATATTCTCGTCCTCACTTGGTACTGCAACTAAAATTCTAGGACAAAAGTCTATGTTTGCCTCGGCATAAGTTAATGTCTCTCCCGTAGGAAAAGGAGTCAGAAAAACTGGTTAGCAGCTCTCATACCATTCACTTTCCAGTTGCTGAGAGGGAATTTAAAAAATAAAAATAAAATAAAATTGCTGTCTTACTGCCAAAGATGGTAGGATGGATACTGAGTAGCCACAATCCAGCAAATGTTCATTAGGGAATGTATCCATATAAACTCCCCCTTCTGGATGTGTCATTTTCTTTCTCATTGCTTGCCAAGTTTCACATTTAAGGTCTATATATACTTCTATATGACCCCTGGCATTAATTAGCTTATTGCATTGGAGGAATGGCCCACAAAAACCCCAAGAAAAGAAAGAATTTGGATCAGTTTTCACAAAGATACCAGAAAAGGCTAAATGACCCTAATGCTGAGATGTAGGCTTCTTATTTCGGGAGAAAAGAAAGGTAACGGATCTCAGCCTGAAGAGGTCTGTTCACTGTGCTGATTGCACAGGGCAGGCTGTGCCTCAGCAGAATCCCTGCTCTATTGTGCATAAGCTGTGTGAATTCAGAAAATCTGTTTAAGCTTTCTGTACATCAATTTGTTCATCCATAAAATGGGAATCATAAAGTTAACTTTATCAGTAAATTACTCCAGCTCATTAACACTGTGTACCAACCCACTCTAATATTTAATAGCTTAAAATTACAATCACTCGTTGGGTCGTGTTCCTACAGTCTGGGCTGGGCTCAGCTGGCTGACATGTTTTTGTGCCTTGCAGCTCTGGCTGGGCTCACTGGTATGTCAGTTAGCAGATGCACTGTGGCTTCCGTATCACACATCTGGCAGCACAGCTTGGATGACTGTAGTCACTGGAGACTATCTGGGTCTCCTTTCCCTTGTTCCTTTAATCTTTCAGTGTTCCAGTCTCTATGTGACCTTTTCCATTCAAGGAGACAAGACATCTCAGAAAAGCAAGACAGCACCAGCAAAATCTGTAAGCCTCTTAATGTCCAAGCCCAGAACAGTCCCACTGTAACTGCTGCTGTCTCCAGTTGATCTAAACAGGTTTTAAGGCCAGTGTAGGCTCAACGTGTGAGAGGACTAGACAATGCCTCAGTTGAGGGAGGCATGATCCCTTGGGGGCAACTTCATAGTAACTTACCACAAGCACTTAAAAGAACTCCTGCTGTATCAGCAGTGCGGGATACAAGCTATTATCTGTCTTAGCAATATCTACTCAGTGTCTGTTAGAATTACTTATGTTATATTGCTTAATCTTAACAAGAACTACTTTAAGAAAAGAGTTTATAAGTGAAGAAACTGATGGTTAGAGAAGTGATGTAATGTGTTTAGATTATATGACTATTTAAGGAAGAGTTGGTGATTTAAGCCTTGGCTCCTAAGCACATGTTACTGCCACGATTCTGGCTCTGTCAGCAGCCTGAACATCCTGGCTGAACTAAGCTAGAGATGGGGGCAACCCTGGTAAACTTATAAAATCCAGAGCCTCATTTCAGACAGGGGAGTCTCCTGGCCTTCTTGGGTTCTCCTTTCCTCAGCTTTGCGCTACAGCACACATTTCCACTGTGTCCAGTACGTTTACTGGGCAGTTTCTTATGGAAGCAAGAGTCTGTTGAGTCCTGTGCAATTTCTTTACCTAGAATGATCTAGTTATTATCCTGAGACAAGCCAAGACAGTTTCTTCTTCAGTGTTTCTGTTTATGTCCATTGTCTTTTAATGACTTTTTAATTTTTCACATTGCATCCTCATCTACACAGCTAGCCCAGTGAGGATGGGAAAGTCACATACTTTGCATGACTATACACGGTAATTCTTACACCCCTTAATTATCATCTGCAACTCTGTGTCATTGTGATAGACATGTGATTATATTTATCCTTCAAATATGTGATTGCTGAATAATCTCTAGAAGCTCTTTGACAATTTTTTTTTAAATTATTTAAAGTAATGAGATTTTTTTTCACCTCTGGTAAGAAAGCAGATGTGGTAATTTTTTAAAAAATTTTGTTACAGATCATAGGTTTTTAAACATTGTGAAAATCATTATTCTTTTAAAACAGCTTTCAAAATATTTACATAGAGGTGTTTATTATTCCAAAAAATATGCTGTCAGAAGGGAAATATGGAATTTTCTTGACTGTCATATGATTTTAAAATAATCTAAAATAATTATAATCACTTTATTTGAGACATAATAGAAACCTGTGTGAAGCCACCATGTGAGCATATTTGAAGTTGAAATGTTTACTAAGTACATTTAACAAGAGAAATGGAAAATCCTAATTGAGAAAGCATCATCAAATATAAGAATATTTTTAAAAAATTATTAAATGTGCGATAACTACAGGTATAAAATGTAGTGGATTACTATTGATTCATAAATATGAATATAATTTTTAAAACATAATTTAAAAAGTGATTGTGTGCTCGACTTCACTTTGAGCTTTTAAGCAGAGTGCCAGTGAGACATGCTGAGCAGAGAAAGGATCCCCTCCTTTCAACTTCCTACCCCTTTCTCCCTGTCTCCTCCATCAGATCATATTATCTCATCTAAGTTCTGGTAAAGAATAGTGCAAAAAAAAAAATGAACTAGAAAAAGTATAATGCTTGGCAGGGTACAGAGAACATATTTGAAAAGAAGATAAAAAAAATCAGAAATTCCCAAATCTGGAAATAGCCCAGCTGTCCACCAATACTAAAATGATGACTTAATATATTTAGAAAATGGAATATTACTTAGAAACAGTAAACAAGCAAAAATCTTAAATGGTATTGACTGAAAGAATCATTGCAAAGAGAGTATATACCATGTCATTAATTTGTATAAAATTCTACAATGGATAAAATAAATCTGTGCTGTTTAACTATATCTAAGCAGTGGTTGCTGATGGTGGTAGGGAATGGGATTTACTGGTGAAAGACAAGAGGGGATGTTTCTGGAGTGATGGCAATTTTATATATCTTGATAAGAGTTTGGGTTACCAAATGCTCCAAATGTGTATGCATTTTTCAAAATTCAGTGAAGGAACATTCAAGATTTATTTACTGGGGGCTGGGCACAGTAGCTCATGCCTATAATCCCAGCACTTGGGAGGCTGAGGCGAGTAGACTGCCTGAGTCACAGGTTTGAGAAGAGCCTGAGCCAGAGTGAGACCCTGTCACTAAAAAATAACCAGGCGTTGTGGTGGGCACCTGTACTCCTAGCTACTTGGGAGGTGGAGGCAAGAGGATCACTTAAACCCAAGAGTTAGAGGTTGCTGTGAGCTAAGATGCTACAGCACTCACAGAGGGTGACCAAATGAGACTCTGTCTCAAATTAAAAAAAAAATATTTACTGTTTATAATTTATATTACAAACAAAATTAAATTGTCTGGATTAAAAAAATAATATATAGGCTTCATACTTATGCTTAAGTTCTGATTCCATCACTTAGCAACTGTTTGAGTTTGGCGAAGTGACGTATTTAACAATCTGTGCTTCTTTTCTTTCCTCTAAAAGAAAAGAGATGATAATATACTACTCTCCTTCTATCCTCATCTTATTTTCTGTGATTTCAGTTACCTGCCACCAGCTGAGGTCTGAAAATCTTTAGTAGAAAATTCCAGAAATAAATGACTTGTACGTTTTATATTGTGCATCATCCTGATAGTATTATGAAGTCTCGCACTATCCTGATTCTTACTGCCTGGGATGTGAATTCCATCTTTTTCCAGCCTATCCACCTGTCTACACACCGATTAGTTACTTAGTAGCCATCTGACTTATCAGATCTACTGTCACAGTACCAGAGGGCTTGTGCTCAAGTAACCCTTATTCCATTTAGCAATACTAATAATAAATTAGTTATTTTTGTTAGTGTGCCTAATTATAACATTTATCATAATGATGTATGTATAGGAAAAATCAAATTATCTGTAGGGCTCAGTACAATCCATGGTCTCAGGCATCCAATGGAGATCTTGGAATGTTGGGAGAACTACTTACTTAAACTTGCTATGAGATGAACACAAAAAAATGTGTGTAAAGTTTCTATTATTAGTGATAGTGTTCAGAACAAAATTGCCTTTCATACAAGTAGTATAGTATTTTGTTTTTTGACCAATGAAGAATAAAGGTGTGAATGAATATCTTCCAAATGCAGATGGTGAAATACTAGAGTTTTCTCATTGCAGCAAAAGCTTTCTGGGAGAGGCTGCGTAATGTGTAACTCTGACTCTTGGGAGGCACCAAGGTTACCTTTAGTGATGCTAGATATCACAGATGTGATAGAGAAGAAGTGGGCTGGTTACTGCAATTCTAGTGACACTCGCAATTTTATTTTTTTTATTTTATTTATTTATTTTTTTGAGATGGAACCTCAAGCTATCTCCCTGGGTAGAGTGCCATGGCATCACAGCTCATAGCAACCTCCAACTCCTGGGCTCAAGCGAGTCTTCTGCCTCTGCCTCCCAAGTAGCTGAGACAACAGGCACCCACCACAGTGCCCGGCCATTTTTTGGTTGTAGCCATCATTGTTGTTTGGCGGGCCCGGGCTGGGGATTTGAACCCACCACCTTAGGTGTACATGGCTGGCCCCTTAGCCGATTGAGCCACAGGCGCCGAGCCACACACTCGCAATTTTAAAGGAAGGGAAGAGGATTCACGCTCGCAAGGTAACCTATTATAAGTGTGTTAGGGGAGAAGGGGCAGAGCAGATGGCCATGCACACTAGCATTTACCTTTAACCTGAAAATTACAGAAGGATGACTCGGGGCTGGAAAAGAAACACTCATCAAATGTCCATAAGTGCACTTTAATGTCACCATCAATCTATAATATATTTTGGTATGGGATTTGTGCAGTAAGTGATATAACCTTACTTTTGCTAAAAATATATAGAAAGCCAGTGCAGAACTAAACTGAGAAGATTGTGTCTCTTTACCTATGACCTCTTTCTCCCATGTAAAGTGGTATAAGGAGAAGAAAATAATGCTGAGAAAAGTCATTAGATTTCCTAAACTTTCTTTTCCCCAGACACCAATTTATGCAATGGATTAGCAATGGAAAATATGCTTTTAGATTTGCAAGGCTTAGAATTAAGCCCGGGGAGGTTGTATGTGAGTGTTATCTTGTGTTAAGCAAAATAATATTATTTTAAGTATACTAGTAATCACTGATTATTCTTTATCTGGAAGAAAACTTGTAATTGTTACAGAGTATCTAGGTAGACGGGGGTTATCAGGGGTTATACATACCTTAACCAATGCACTCATATGTGTGGTAGTCCTTTACATATAAAGCATAAAAAAGATTGTAAGCTCCTGCTGAAGTGTCCTGGCCTCTGCAAAACAGCAACTGCATTAGGCCAAGATTCCAAGAAACCAGAGTGGGTAAGTTGTTTATTTCATGCCATCAGGAGATTAAAAGTTAATTATTATTTATTAAGAAGTAGCAATATTGGTTACAATACAGTAGTCATTTGACAAGAAACATTAAGCAAACAAACAAGCAAACCCGCCAAAACCTGTGTATCTAAAAACTCTGAAAGAAATGCAGCTAAACCTACATTTTCCCAAAAGCAGTCTCTGAGCCTGGAATTACAGTGTAAGCAAATTTTGGGAAAGTATAAGGAACGAGAATGGCTTTAGGAAGAAAAGGAAGGCAGCCATAAAGAACTCAGCACCCTTCTGTTCAGTTCCACCACTAAATCTCCTCTTTGGTTAGGCTTGAGCCAAAAATAATCTAATGATAACACCTTAAATAATAGAGAGATTGTCCACCTTCTATTTGCATTCACATATGTCATCTTTCTGTCATCAAGAAGGATTAAAAGAGTTATGGTTTTCCTATGGTCACACAGCTAAAGGAAGATCTCAGAACATCTCACTCTGAATCTCCTTGAACAACATTATGCACCCCCTGAAAATAACCCATTATTATCTATGAAGCGTATTTCAAAAGTAAATTTTAATGTTTTTCATTATGGATATTATTCCTGCAAATAATAATGAACAACAACAAAAATTTCTTATCCTACTAGATGGAAATAACCACTACTAATATTTGAATATATACTGAATTCATTTTGTATCCTAAATTGTATCTTTTAGTAGTTCTTTATGCCTAGATTCTGTGATATGAAATCTTTCAGGCTTTATTATTACTAATGAATTTGTAATTATATATTAATAGTCATTTCCTTTATCAATATGAAGATATTAATCCAATTTCTTTTTATTTTTATTATTAATAAGAAATGTAATGCTAACTTTTTTCCTTAAGTGTGGCTGGCCAATCCCCTGTGGGGCATTTTCTCTTTGTCTTTAGTGGTCTAGTGGGCTGTTTAATTTTTGTGTTTTTATGGGCTTCCTAATTTGATAATTTGTGTTTCTTATGAGATTGGGAAAAAGTTTGTTGTTACATTTTTGAATATCACATTTCTTCTGTTTCTTTATTTACTCAGCCTGTGATTCTGACTCAGTATATATTAGATTGTTCTATTCTTTCCCACCTATTTCTTTAATTCTCATTCATATTTTCTATGTCTTTGTCTCTCTAGAGAACATTTCATTGCGTGTATAATAATAATCAGGTTCACTAATCTGTATTCAGCTATGTCTCATCTGATATTTATTATAGCCATTGAATTTTGATTTATTACATTTTTTTATTTCTCTAATTCCTTTTGTATCCCTTTAATTTCCCACAATTTATGGTTTATGCCCCTCCTTTACTTTGAGAAAAAAAATAAACTTACAAAAAAGAAGAAAAATTAAACTTACTCATTTTATCATCAGTTTTTCCTTTTTCTCTCATCCATGGAGTAAAACTACTTCTGTTTATTTTTGTCTTTTTTTTTTTTTTTGTCTTTTGAGTACTCCACATTGTGGATTATTTCTTCATGTGGTTTTAAGTTTTTATTGTGATTAATTTTCGTTTAGTTGGGTTTTTTTTTCAGTTTTGGAATAATATAAAACTCTATTATATAGCTATTTATATAAAGTATTTTGCATCTAGGTTGGGTAAAAATCTAGAATACATTTTGGGTTCCACTCTGCATTTGAGGAATATAGGACTTCTTATGGAGGTTAAGTAGGGACTGCAAATCTAAGGGAGCTCAGACATTAAGTTTTGATTGTTTTCTAGGAGACATTTTTTTCACTGTCTAACTCTGTACAGAGAGTGGCATTTTGGTTGCTTTGGTGTCTCCCTGAAAGTGCTTATTTGAGTCCCACCTTAATCATGGGGCAACATTCACATAGTCCTGGAATGTTGAGATGAGATTCAAATGTAAGTATCTTCTTTATACTTTTCCATTGGACACTTAAATATCCCCTGATTGTGTGATCCCCTCCTCCCACTGCTGCCTTTTTTAAACCTGTTCTATTAATCTCTTCTCCATTTATAAAACATTATTTCAAAATTATTGCATTCATAAAATTATACAATCTGTAACATTTAGCTTTTTCATTCAACATAATTTCATGGAAATAAGTTGTTGTGCATATTAATAGTTACCTTTTTATTGCTGAGTAGTATCCCATGTTAAAAATGTGTTTTGGCTTATTTAACTATTCACCCATTGAAAACTTTCTGGGCTACTTCCAGTTTGGGACTGTTACAGATAAATTTTCTATGAATATATGTGTCTATGCTCTCTGTGAATGTACAGGGTGTCCATAAAGTTCGTGTGCAATTTACTATGTTAAACTATTTCAAATTGCATACACACTTTATGGCCACCCTGTATTTCTTGGAGTATACATTTATATACATTTCTATAAAGGAGTATACATTCCTATACATTTCTATAAATGCTTAGGAGTGCAACTTCTGGATTTTACTGTGGTTGCATGTTTAATTCCATTAGTTCCATTGCCCAACTCTAGTTCCAGGGAGCAATGAGGACTTGTCAATGATGACCCTCACAGATAAGATTCTTGATCTCACTTCTCCATCTGGACTGCTTGCTCTTTTCTCTCAGTGCACAGCTCTCATCCGGTCTTTTTTTCCCCCCAAATCATCCTGAGGACTTTCTTCATCTTTCACCCATGTTGGATCTCTTACCAGTCTCAATTATTGTCTTCTTTCTTGATATATAATAATATGTTTCCTGTAAAAGAATAGAAGGCAGATACATTTTTGAGGATATATCTAAAAGTATCTTTATTTCTATCCCAACAATTAACTGTTAGAAATCTAAGTTAAAATTATTTTTGTTTTAGAATTTGCAAAATATTACTTCATTATATCCCTCCAACTACTGTTGCTATAACGATGTCTGATGCCATATTCATTGCATGTGATTTCACCTCATCTCTAGTTATTTGTACAATATTCTCCCTTCCAAATGCTCTAAAATTTCACAATGGTATACTTTTGTGAGACTTCATCATCACATATTTTGGGACCTTCAGTGGTTCCACTGAATCTGGCAATTTATATAATTTGGTCCAGTAAAATTCTTATGAGTTGTGTTTTTTGATCATTCTGCCCTTTTGTTTATTCTTTCTTTTTGGAATTTCTTTGGAAATGTTTGTATAGAGGATGGTAGGATTTTAGTATTGTTTTTCTCCTGATTTCCTTCTGTTTTTCTTTCTCTTTCTCTCTTTATTTTATTGTTGGGGATTCATTGAGGGTACAAAGAAGCAGGTTGCACTGATTGCAGTTATTAGGTAAAGTCCCTCTTATAATTGTGTCCTGTCCCCAAGAGGTGTGTTGAACCCCATGACCCTCCACCCCCTCCTTTCTTTCCTCCCCCTTGTACCCTCCTTCTGCCACCCCCACCATGTACTAGGCCATCAATGGTCCTCTTATCAGAATGGAGCACATAGGATTCATAGAAGTGAGCACATCACTCCTCCATTCTTGTGATAATTTACTAAGAATAATTTCTTCCATCCAGGTTAATACAAAAGATGTAAAGTCTCCATCTTTTTTAGTGGCTAAATAGTATTCCATACTATACATGAACCACAGCTGGTTAATCCATTCCTGGGTTGGTGGGCATTTAGGACATCAATTGTAAGTTAGGCTGCAGTCAGTAGTCTAATGCAAATGTCCTTATGATAAAAGGATTTTTTTTCTTCTGGGTAGATGCCCAGTAATGGGATTGCAGGATCAAATAGGTAGTCTAGTTTGAGTTCTTTGAGGATTCTCCATACTTCCTTCCAGAAAGGTATTAGTTTGTAGTCTCACCAGCAATGTAAAAATGTTCCCTTCTCTCCATATCCATGCCACCATTTGCAGTTTTCAGACTTTGTGATATGGGTCATTCTCACTGGGGTTAGGTGACATGTCAGGGTGGTTTGGGTTTGCATTTCTCTAAAAATTAAGGAGGATGAGCGTTTGTGCATATTTTTGTTAGCCATTCATCTGTCTTTAGAGAAGCTTCTATTCATTTGTCTTGCCCAGTGATATAAGGGGTTGTTGTCTTTTTTTGTTCTTGTTTTCTTGGATATTTCACTAACTTTATCTTTGAGAACTTTGTTATCTTGGTTTTCACTTATGATACAGTGGTTTTAATTTCCAGGAGTACTTTTTGTGATTTTTGGAATCTTTCTTGATATGTGAATACAATGTGCATGGATCTTCTCTCTCTGCCAATATTAATGATATAAATTTGTTGTTTGTTTTGCCTTCCACTCAAATAGCTTTAACATAATCCTCCTTATTTTATTCCTTCTCATACTTCTCACCTTTCAGCTCCATTGATTTTTGGAACTGCTGGTTGCTGAGCCTTAGGATGGTTTTATATTATGTATCAGGTTATTTTTTCTGTAAAGTTATTTAGCATTCAACAATTTATGTTTGAGTTCCCAAATTTTGCCTTTGCCTTCTCTCCCCACCTGCTTCCTTAATTCTTTTATATTTAAAAAAAATCTATTTAATGTAGTTACAATGAGATTTCTGGGCATTGGCATTGGGGAGAGTGATACAGAAAATATGTGTCCCATCCTCCTCTTAAAGTGAGAAACAGAGCTGGTTATTTATTGAGAACTGAACTTTTGATGACTTTTACAATATATGTAATGGGTATTTTTTATTTATATATTCTACCTCTTATTACCTCAATTTAGACAACTTACAATTTCTAGTAATCATAGATTTTATTTTTATTTTTTATGTATTCATGACTTATTTCCTCATCTGTGGTTTTATTTATGCCCTTTCTTTTTCTATCTTTTCATTCATAATTTTCTCCTCTTCTTGATTGCCCATGTGAATGCTAATTTAACTTTTTATTTCTCTCCTGTAATTTAAATTTTGGATTTACTTTTCCTTTTTATAATTTATTAATTTGTATTTCCATGCTTTTCAATATCATCTTTTCTCTTTCCATAAGGCACAGAAGGGCTTATGTTTTTCTTCTTTCTTTTCTATACCAGGTTCCCAGAGGCAGTCTCTGTTCAGGGTTAAATAGGTGGCAGAAGGGTGAGTAGAGTCAACATAGAGGAAAGATTCCCTGAACCATCCTTCCTTAAAACTTTAATTCAGCTCCAGTGTCCTATTATAGGTGGGACGCTCTCCAGCTGACCATTTCCCATTCCCATCTTAGTAGTACCTTAGAAGTTTTCCTGGCTCTTTGTAGTCTTCTTTACAGGTTCTCTCTGTTGAGATCCCCACCCTAATGGACAACCTCATTGAAAGAACTCAAAGACAATATTCTTCTCTGTCTTTGTGCCTCTCTGACTCTCCCCCACTCTTAATCTCTCTCCCTCTTTCTCTCTATCTTTCTCTCTCTCTCTCCCTCCCTCCCTCTCCTAGATCTGGTTCATAGGAAACCAAATACTCTAATATTTAATTAGTGGGAGGCTCCCAAACTATAGTGGTCCACTCTGTTCTTTAGGTCATTTCACCCTACCTATCCCCTCAGTCTTTTAGATTTCTGTTAGTACACAATTTGCTGAGTACTAACATTCCTGAGACACTTGGTACATACTGCCAGTAGATAGTGGATTCCTCGAATTTTCTCTTAAGACTTGAGAGGCAACATGAGGGAGTATTTTGTACCCTCCCCATCTTACATGCAGAAGGAAAAGTTCCTTCAGTTTTTCCAAAACTTTAGGTTTTCAATTTCAATCATTTTATCCAGTTTCATTAACTTATATCTTGAAGTGGATGAAAGACCAGTGGTGACAAAGAATGTTTTTTTAGCTACCTGCTTCGCAAGTCCAGCATAGACAGGTAGTCCAACATTATTCCCATTTATTCTTTAAGATAGTTTTGGGGACTTTGTCAAAACTATATTTAAGAGTGTAAGTTCAATGTCCTTTTCACAGGGTATATAGTTTTATAGTTAATTTAAATACATTTTATATTTATGCTATTATGTGTATGTGGTATTTTTTATAATTTCCTTATGTTAATATGCAACAGGCAGGGTCCAGCAGGAAACAGAACTCCATCTGAATGTCTTATTTATACAGATATCAAATGCTCTCACTCTCTTCCTCAATCTCTAATCAATACTCCTTGTTGCCAAAAGCCATTCATACATCTGTGAACAAACAAGCCCAGTTCTAATGGTGGTCAAAGCAAGATGGAGAATAGGCCATACATAGCAGGGGTAGGCAGCAGATGGGTAGCAAATAGAGTATAAGTATATTATTTTCCTGTTGTTCCCATTTAATAATAAACTTACGTGTGTGTTATTATAGTCAGAAAAATGTGAATTTTACTTTTTTGACTTTGAAATATCTTCCAGAAAGACAATCATGCCAGCCTTACTGATTTTGTGTTATAGTTGTTTACAGCAGGCTATTCGTTTATTTGCTACCAACCTACTGTTTTCTCTACACAGGTCACTGAAGACCTAAATTTGCAAATTTAAAGATAATTCCATATAATCTACATTACACCTTGCCTTTTACAGACGTTTTTCAATAGTCTACTTCTATCATTTCATGAATGTTCTTTAATATTATTCATTTTCTTCACATTTAGATACACAGTTGACCTGCTTAAATCCAAGGAGCTCTCTGCTGAGGCATTTTTATTAAATTTAGATTCATCCTATTTTCAGAAAATGTGATTGCACTGTACTTGTTGAACTTTATTATTTTTTCTATTGTACCTTTTCAATGGGCCTACTTAGTCTTGAGTATATTAATAATAACATTAACACTTTCATGTTCCCATTTTCTACTCATATTCATACAAAAGTAAGGACAGAATAGTGAAATATTCAAATTTACTCACAAACCAGCATGAGATAAAAGAAGAGGGACACTGTTGTGATAAACCATTTTGCCTAAGAAACAGCACTATTTCCTGAGGGCTTGAAATGATTGCTCATCTTCTGATAGAGTCGATAGTTAGCTTAGAGAACACTAGTACCACCTATAACACAGGAAACTGGAACTAAGGAAAGTTGTTTATTCCTGTGCATAAATATTTTGGCACATAATATATTATTTGATAGAAAAAAAGTTTATGACACTATTAGATTGGATTGTACCTTTCCAAAACAACAAATCAAACAATAACCAGAATCTTAACTCTTTTACACTTTCAATACTTCTAATCTTGGTTTTTGAAAATTTTTATTTCAGATTTATATGAGGGTACAAATGATTAGGTTACATAAAACTGAAGTTATAGTTGAGCCAGGGAGTGTGCTTTGTACCCTTGTGTAGATTAGGTGAAAGCTTACCAACCCCCCTCCCTCCTCCCATTCACCCTTCTCCTCCTTCCCTCCGGCTTGCATATAATTGTATTTTTGTCTCATGTGAGTGTGTAGTCATTTATCTATTGGTTTCATATTCATATTGCATACAGTGGATACTTGCTTTTCCATTCTTATGTTACCTTGATAATGTATCCCACACATACGTGTACACACACATACCTCATACATACACACACATATTTTTAATCATCTAGCATTATTTTTAGCAATTTTTATAATTTTAATTTTCTAGCTTTATTTAAATATATTTTTTACTTTTTGCTATTTGACTCTAAGTGGCTTTTTCCTTTTTACAGGTGCATTTATCAGTTTTATAGTCATTGTTGCAACAGAAGTATCGGTGTTCGGTCTTCCTTTATGTCTTCTCCTGTTTATGCTACCTTTTCTTTCCTTATTGGCAAACCAGGGTTTATTATGCTATTGTCTTTTGTCCAGGGCAGGGCTTGAACCTACCACCCCTGGTATATGGGGCCAGCACCCTACTCCTTGAGCCACAGGAGCCACCCTAGCAGGCTACTTTTTAATTTTCTTTTCTGGCTCATAGTAACCTGAGTTTTTTGTTTGTTTTGTTTGTTTATTTTACTGTAAGGAGTGAGATTTTCTTCTTGTTTAAAGTAACCTGTCATCTTTGTGGATTTTTTTTTTCTGTTATATATTTATAGTTTGTAAATGGTGATATATTGTTGATTCATTACCTATATAATATGTCGAATACTTTCTTAATTAACCATTTTGCATTTTTCCTTTGTGTTCTGTTTGGTTTACTCAGTCTATTCTTTGCATCACTCTTTTTTAAAAAGAGTAACTATACTTTCTTTATTGTTTCTTTATTGTTACTTTATTCTTTGCATCACTCTTTTTAAAAAGAGTAATTATACTTTATTGTTTCTAATATTTTAATTTTGGAAATTTGTTGTTTACTTATTTTCCAAACTCTAGCAAGCGCCTATTCTCTCTGTATGTCTTTCTGTATCTTTTTTGAAGTAGGTAAAAATACATAAGTATATAATTACACATACACACACACATGCACACACACAAACTGTCAAAAAGTGTATATACATTTTAAGAAACAAAAAATCATATTAAAATTGTAATAGTATATGCCAAAAACAAAAGATGAATACAAACCATATTGAGCTCCTCTTGTAACTACAGAAGTCAAATGTGACTTAAGTGTTATAAATTTAATACAGTGTCTTCCTTTTTTGAAAGGTGGATACATTTTTTTTGGCAGCCTCTGAATGTATTTATTTTTTGGTTGAATATGTGTTGCTATTTATTTTTTGAGCAAGTAAAACTTATGCTTTTAAAGGATAAGTTTCTTGTCTTCTTTTACTTTAGACATTTTCTTCTCTTTTTGTTTGTCTTTAAATGATAATAGATCCATTTTTACTATTTTTTTAATATTGTAATGTGAGTTAACTATCTTTGGAACTCTTTTCTCTTAAGGTGAGAAAACCTTTAAATTCTCACCATTAATCTAATTTGTTTCTTTTTTTCTTTTTTTTTTTTTTTTTTGCAGTTTTTGGCCAGGGCCGGGTTTGAACCTACCACCTCTGATATATGAGGCCACCGCCCTAGTCCTTCGAGCCACAGGCACTGCCCTAATTTGTGTCTTTCTTGTTTTTAAGTTTTGGGCTGGGAAAGATTTCTCTTTCTCTAAAGGTTATCTTTCTTGATCTGGATGGCCCCCAAACTTATGAACTTATTGCCTTTGTAAAACTTTGGGTCAGAGGAAGGCACAACAACAACAGCCTGCAGACTCTGTGCTGTGTGCTTTTTCCTCCTAAACACTTCCCATCCTTCATCATCCCAGTCTACATCAGCTGTTTTGCTGGTATTGATCTGAGGTGGATAAAGTTATCCTGAATTGGTTGGTTCCTGTCTCCCCCATCTTCTTTATCCTGTATAGATGGGTTCTCCTCTGTCATGGAGTTATCTTCAAAGTCTTGATTGACACCCAGAAAATGAGAGATAATCTCACCTGCTCTAGAGTCCTTAGTCTTGTCTTCCAATTTTAACTTTTTAAGTTGTGAGAATAAAGCTTTAATAAAGTTACTGAATGAATGAGTTAGAGAAAGCTTCTCTGGGGCAGGAACTAAGTACAACTGATCATTTTTGCTCTTGGACAATGAACGTCATTTTTCTGTATCTTCCTTTTCCTTCTCTGCATAAGCAGGTACCACATAGTAGGTATGTCTCCCAGGACTGTGAAGAAACTAATGATTTTCCAGCCCTGTGCTTGGCACATTGCATGATTTCAGAAGCCGTTGCTGATGTCTGTGCAGCCCAACTCCTTTATCTTGCAGGAGGGAAGCTGAAGCCAACAGTAACAGAGCTAGAACTAGATCTAATCTCTGACTCTGCAATCAGTGCTTACTTGAGGACTAAAGTTAGCCTCACTTTATCTTCTCCACATGTGTGTGCCTGAATTTGTTTCTGTAGATATTCATACATGAGCACAGCATGCAAATAGAGCATATGCACTGTCCCCATCTTGTGCTTGCTTTTTGCGGTTTGAGATTTCTATTAAGCTAACTCATTCATTTTAATTACTTCTTCAAAAGGCATGTGACCTAAAAGCCAGTTTTCACAAGGATTGTTTATATTTCATGATCAATTCCAACTCATTATGATACCTTCTCTCTCCTGTGAAGAAACAGAAGTATTTTAAGATTGGCTGATATCTGGGAGATGAAGTGTGGGGGTGTCTGATGAAGGAGAGGGACAGCACTTTCCATCTCAATATGTGGCTCTTATACCAGCAGGAACAGCATCAACTGAGAGCTTATTATCATGAAGAATTTCAGGTCCTACCTAGTCTAGACCAACTGTGTCAGAATCTGCATTTTAACAAGATCCCTGGTCTTTCATATGTACATTAAATATTGGGAAACATTCATTTTGATCTTGTATAGTGTTTCATAAACTGGTATGCATTACCAATCACTATTTTTTTAATTAAGCAATAATAATAATAATAATGCAAAAAAATGACATTCACACTGTGAAATTAAAGTATGTCTATTATGGAATGCTTTGACTCTGAGGTTCAGTATGGAGTCATCAATTAACTTCTTATTATTTTTTTCCAAAGTCCCAAAAAATAGACAACAGATATTTATAAATAAAAATAAAAGATAATTTCAAAAAAACAGATCGTGACAAATCTTATAGACTTTGGCACATCTCATAGTAAAGAAATACTTCAAAATCATTCTACTTCATCTGGATACACCTGATATTAAAGCTGGAAAAAAATATTATTATAAAGGGGAAATTACAAACATATTTCACTTATAATTAGGATGTAATATCCTAAACAACATATTAACAAGTTGAATTAAAAATTATTGTTCACATAATGTCCCTTGGTCAAAATTAAATCCAATTTATGTGATAATTAAATTAGTCACTATTTTCTTTTCTTTTTTTTTCCCTTACTTTCCTTTCCCACACCCCCTCCCTCCTTCTCTGTCTGGTCTCCTCTTCACCCATACCCCACTGTGTCATTAATTGTCATTATTGTCCTCATATCAGAGTTGAATACATAGGATTCATACTTCTCCATTCCTGTGATGCTTCACTAAGAATAATGTGTTCCACCTCCATCCAGGTTAATACAAATGCTGCAAAATCTCCATTTCTTTAATGGCTGAATAGTATTCCATGGTGTACTTATACCACAGCTTGCCAATCCATTCCCAGGTTGAAGGGCATTTAGGCTCTTTCCACCACATTCTAGCGGTTGTAAACTAAGCTGCTATAAACAGCCTGGTACAAGTGTCTTTATAATAAAAGGTTTTTTTCCTTCTGGATAGATGCCCTGTAATGGGATTGCAGGATCAAACAGGAGGTCTAGGTTGAGTTCTTTGAGGTTTCTCCATACTTCCTTCCAAAAAGGTTGTATTAGTTTGCAGTCCCACCAACTGGGTAAGTGTTCCTTTCTTTCCACATCCATGCCAGCATCTGTAGTTTTGAGATTTTGTAATATGGGCCATTCTCCTTGGGGTTAGAGATATCTCAGGGTGGTTTTAATTTGCATTTCTCTAATAATTAGGAATGATGAACATTTTTTCATGTGTTTGCTAGGCATTCGTCTGTCTTCTTTAGAGAAGGTTATGTTCAGAGAAGGTTCTCTTTCCCATTGATGGAGAAGTTGATGGGGATTGTTGGTTTTTTCTTGTGGATTAATTCTGTATAAATCCTAGTTATTAAGCTTTTGTCTGATTTAAAATAAGAAAATATCCTTTCCCATTGGGTAGGTTGTCTTTTTGTTTTGGTTGTTGTCTAGACCCTTAGCTGTACAGAAGCTTTTCAGTTCAATTAAATCCCATTTGTTTATTATTGCTGTTGTTGCTATTGCCATGGCAGTCTTCTTCATAAAGTCTTCCCCCAGGACAATATCTTCCAGTGTTTTTCTTATTCTTTCTTTGAGGATTTTCATCGTTTCATGCCTTAAATTTAAGTCCTTTATCCATCTTGAATCAATTTTTGTGAGTGGAGAAAGGTGCGGGTCCAGTTTCGGTCTTTTACATGTGGATATCTAATTCTCCCAGAACCATTTATTGAATAGGGAATCTTTCTCCCAATGGATGTTCTTGTTTGGTTTATCAAAGATAAGGTGGTTGTAAGTTGTTGGTTTCATTTCCTGGTTTTCTATTTGATTCCAAATGTCTATGTCTCTGTCTCTAATCACCTGAGGAGCTTTTAAAAAGGGTGATACCCTAGAAGACAACCAGAGATTCTGGTTTAATTATTTGAGGTGGGGCCCAGAGCCTAGTGTTTTTTTTTTTTTTAATTTTGGGTTAGTATGATGATACATATGATTAGGTTACATTATTTGCATTCATAAGGTAAAGTTTAAGCTGTAGGTGAGTTTTGCACCCAGAAAGTATTCCATATACCTCTACACTGTGCCCAGGAGGTGGGAACTTACGGAGCTTCCTCCCCCTTTCTTGAGTTTAATTGTATCTTTCTCTCCTGGGGGCCTATAGTTGTTGATCTATTACTTTCGGATTAGGACTGGGGATTATTCTAGGGGATGCTTGCTTTCCCATTCTTGAGATACTTTACTTAGGAGAATGTTTTCCAAATCTATCCAGGTAAATACAAAAGATAGAATCCAAAATGACTCAAATAAAGTTCAAATAAAGCAGCAGTTTTTAAAAGCTCCTGAGCAGATGCCTCACTGTTGTAAACAACTAAAGGTGTCATGATGTGGTAAGTAGCCAGCAGATGACACCAGAGCTCATTGGCTATGTCTGATTCAGTCCAAAGTCACACCAGTATTGCTTTTTGCTCCACAGCAGAGAGCAGGTTGAACTGCTTATCACAAGGCTGGCAAGCAGCAAAGTCCTGTTGGATCCCACAGCACAAGGATTGTTTGGAGCTTGAGGGTAAGATAGCATCCAGCTGCAAAGGTTGTCTCAGATCCACAGATCTCTCCTGGGGGTCGATATCTAGTGCTTTTCAAAAGCAGGAGAAATAAAGGTTATTCCAGTCTCAGCATTCTCTATTTCAGAGTCCTTTGTAATTCTGTGTTTTAACTTTGATATACCTGATATGTCATTCATTCCTTCAAAATGACACTGTCAGACAGGCTTTCCCTTCCTCTCCTAAGAATGTCTTAATTCGACTAGAAAAAGAAATGCCACTGATTGAACTTTTTAGACTGCGTTACTCTTCAAATTCATGGTGGGAGTGGTTACCAAAGGAGGAATACAACTCCTAAATTTGTAGGGAAATGAAGTAAACCAAGCTATTCTGTAATTATGCAGATTTAGAAGGTATAGCTTATTACCTTCCTAAGGTCAAACAAAAATGCTTCTATTATTTCAAAATACATAATCCAAAAAGCTTTTTTTCAGTATCCCAAATGATTCACTATTTCTACTGTGAATTCCTATGCCAGTTATTGCTTGCGCACTTTAATCATTAATAATGGACTTACTTACAATACTTCTTCTGTAGGTCTTTAAACTACTTTTAAATTTTATTATTTTTTTTTACTTTCTATGTGTTTATGTGTTATTTCTCTAAATAGGTCATAAACTCAATGAAGGCAAAAAACATGATCTTATGTTTATTGGTACCTTCCAACTGCACAGAAGTTCATCTTCTTTAACACATCAGAATATAAAATTAATACTTTTGAGGTTTCATTTTCTCTTCTTACAGAGATTTTCCCCATTTTTCTTACATATATAAGTGCAATTCTCTTTTTAAGGTTTTAGTTGTGTATATTAAAGTGTTCCATACTTAATGAAAAAACTCCATATCTTTAACAAGCATTCACAGTTAGATATTGATGAAAAAAATTATATCCCCCCTGTCTTAACAGGAAATAGTCTATCTTCTCAGCACTCAGCTGTGAGTCCATAGGAATGGACAGATCTTCCTTCTGAGAGATAAACTCCAATAGGTCCCTCTGACTATATCTAAACTAAATTCCACAGAAAATGATGACAGATTGTGTTACAAAAGGCCAATACTTATTAATTCCTTTTTCATGAAAAAGCACAAAAGATAAGGTACACTGAATTGTACTGAAGGAACTACACATATCCTCTCTTTGAATCCTTCTAATAACATTGAAGCTGTATCTTTAGATTAATAAAAATATATATGAAATTATTCTTTAAGAGTAATATTGCTCTAGAACATATTCAGAATCACTCAGGTCAAATAATGTCTCTGTGACCTTTTTTGTCTTGAATTATAATTATGGCACTGCATTTATTGAGTTCTCAGAAAATAGGATTCTCATCAGTGATAGGATTGTCTTATATTTGGGGTTCCCAGGGTTTCTGTGTAGGAGAAAGGCAAGGAGACATGATAGAGACACATAAACACAAATTTCACCCAAGTGATTCACCGACCAGTAGTAGAGCCCAATAAACAGCTCATGCCAGTAGGATGCAGTGGAAAGGGAGGGGAAGGGTTTTGAAGAAAACATCTTTAGTGTGAATCTTGAAGGAAAAGAAGAAGAGTATAATTTGGACATTATGCAAAAACCCCCCACAAATCCAGAAACAGCTCTGAATGTCTGTGTACATCAGAATGTTAAACATTTTTGTAGCTGAAATGGAGACTGAGTCTATGGCAAAGAGTGAAAATGACCACAGACAAAAGCTAGAGTGATTGGGTAGATGAAACTGGGCCTTAGCTATGTCAAATTCAGTTTAGACTTATTTGCAGTCATTGATTTGGTATAATTAATACTTTAGTAGGAAAGTAATATCATATAATTCGTATTTTTGAAAAAAATTACTTCACCTATAATGTGAAAGGTGCATTGGAATGGGAATAAAAACAACGCATTTCTATATTCCACAGTTCAAATAAGATATTTTATATCTTGATGAATCACTAATATCTGTTACTGATAAAGTTTCAAAGATAAGAAGGTCGAAAAATTTAAAAGTCAATTTTAGTTCATGTAATTAACTAACTTAAACAATTTTATTAGGCTGAAAAAAGTGATAAGTGAGAGTAAATGGCAGTTCAGTTTGGAACAAGTTGATTTTGATATGCTGGTTTCTGATATTTAATAAGCATTAAAAAGCTATGGACCCAACATTTCTGAAGGACTTTATTAATGTAGAAATTGGATTTTACCTGGAGATTTTAGAGCAGAGGAGACTTCTCAGGAAGTATAGACTTAGAAAAGGAATGGATGATCAATATGGAAAAACATAACAAGAGAATTAAAACAAATTTTCAGTAAGACAGGACAGAATGAGAAGGAGTAGGATAGGAGTATAATGGTCAGAGTGACTGAGCAAAGACATACTACCCAAATACCAGATAGAAGTCAAACAGGAGAGGGACTGAGAACACTCAACAGACTTTGGCCACTGACGAGTTTTGCAGGAGGTGCTACGGTGGATTACAGGGACAGGATGAGAATATGTGTGAGGAGTGAATAGAGATCAAGTGGTTTCTGCTGCTGATAAACGTTCAGAGTAGGCAGCGCAAGGAAGAAAACATTTGGTTCCTTCAGGGAAAGAGATTAGTTTATGGAAGTTGGAGGGAGTGTTTAACATATTGGTTGTGAAAGACAAGGAAATAAAAGAGAACTTCAGCATACAGTTGGTTGAAGTCAAGATGTGTGTTCTCAAATGAGAAGAGCAGAGTGAAATTAACCCTGAAACACTATGAGAATGACACTACTCCTCCACGACAGCAAGAAGATGATTAAACAATAGACACAAATGAAGAAGAGCTGAAGTGGGAGGGTGAGAGTCTGGGGCTTCTCCCTGGTGCCCTCAAGGTGTTTTCTATGAAGTTGGCAACGTAGGATGTCTGCTGAGGGTGGAAGGTGCAGATCCTGAGGAGAAAGACAAAGAAGAGTGATGATGGCTTGGACCAGCTGTGTCAGGGAAAGTAAATGCTGTGACTAAATGAATACTCAACAGTGTTAAAGACCAGCAGAGGGTGGTGGATCATACATTATAATGATACAAATTAAGCAGAGTACTTTAATTTTTTTTTGCATCACCAGACAGTTGAGGGGAAGATGTACAGAAAAAAGTGTTTGGAATAATTTGCACATTGTCAGCAAAGCTAGAGCAAAGGATAAAGGACAAGTGGGTTAAGTATGCCGGAGAGAGTGTAACTAAGATAACTAAGTAGTCTAGATAAGAAAGGAATAAAATCGGGAGACTTTTGTGCTAGAAGCAAATGGAGATGCTGAGAAAAGTAAGGTTGTTTAGTGGAAATTAGTGGATGCAAGAGTTTCATGAGGTTTTAGTGAAGGGGATATTTTAGGCAGATTAACAAGGTCATGGTGTAAGGAAGGGGATAAGGAAAGAAATTAAGAAATTATGAGGTAAATTTGTAGAACAGCATAGGTCCATGGGCACAATTTTGATGTTGCCTAATGTGGTAGCAACATTGAGTTGAGAAAAAGATGAAAGCAAAAAAGTATACATATAGCTTATTTATACGGTTGGGCAATTACATTTTAGAACTCATCTAGGAAAAGGTACAAGAACTACAATGAGCTACATAACTCATTGCCACATATCACTATGGTAACCTTTCAAGTGCTCCCCCTGGGAATCTGCACTTACACCAGCACTGAGGCCACCCTTTGAAGCAATTTTGTAATTTTTTTTACTGGAATGGCCATCAGAACTCTCATCCTACAAGGTATGACAACTAAGTTCAGGAACTCATATACTACACATGAATACGTATATTAAATATGGTCAGAAGGCTGTCAAGTGACTCAGGCTATCTCTCCCACTGTCCTAGGGCTGTGAGGTATCCAGACTTGAACTGAGCCATCCATCATCTGAACTCTCCATTCACAAACAGAGACAACACGGGGCATATTGTTCAAGCTATTTATGAACTTATCTAGTCCCACATTATGCATAAGTCACATAAGCATATAACTTTCACCCCCTCCATGAAGCTTCCCTTAACATTCTTTGTTGAAATTAATCTTTTCATTTTTCTGTTCTTTCTGTTTCTTCTGTGTTATGACATTAGCCCTATTCTCCCTGTACTCTGTTGATTTATAAAGAATTTTTTTTGAACAATGCTTTATCTGCTATTCCCTATAGTCCTGGCATACTGTTTTATTAAAATGGGGTACTCAATAAATGTTCTCTGAATTTTACCAGTCATTATTTCCCCATTATGAATTATTGCATAAGATGTACTAATGGTTATATAGTAAAATTTGCATGACAGGAGTTGGAAAAGAGTGGCCCAGTACTTAAAAAATGTCCCTCTGGATTCTGAAAAGCCAGTACTTAAAAAACGTCCCTCTGGATTCTGAAAAGCCATATAAAGGCATTCAACACTGTGCAAGCAAAAGTAGGTGAAAAGAGGAAGGAAGGATGGATGGCCGGGATGTTAGTCTACTTTACAGTTGAGTGGGAAAAACCTGTCTATGTTCAGTTTCTACATGTGTTTCTGAATTCATTGAAATTGTTCAGAGAGAAGAAAGTATGATTCTGTGCACATCTGTGTGTTGTGTGTATGAGAGAAAGACAGAAAGGGAAATATCTCTAGGGTTTTTGTCTGTATTGTTTCTCTGTAGATTGTTTTCCAGCAGTCTCATAAATGTTTATTGTGATTGTCCATTCTTTACACCCATCTCACCCCTACCTAATTTAAGCCGTTGATCTTACACCTGTCCCTGAACCTTAAAAACATTTGTTTAAAAGCACCCTCTCTCCTTATTTTCTTTTTTTCTTTTTTCAGATGAGGGCCACTTTAATCAAGTTGTGTTCACGGGAAATAAATTCTATAATTCTCCCCTAGTTTGAGCTCAGTTAAGTGCCATGGGCCTCTTTAAGCGGCTGATAGGTGCACTCCTCCAAAATAAATGGCTCCTTTGACACCGGACAACAGGGTTAAAGCAGTCATTAGTCTGAAGTTTTCTGAGAGCCTCTGCCTAGCATTTAATTCCTTGGATATGTCTGTGAACTTGATAGAGTATTCACCTAGTTGGGGTCATATTTTAACAAATCCAGAAAGAAAAGAAAGTATTTTCTTTCTCATAGTTCATGCTTGGTCATTTTTTACAGCTTATGTTAAATGTGTTATATTAATATATGTAATTATATTCCAAATAATATTTATATTGTGATATCCCATTGATTTAAACCTTATATTTTAAAAATTCATGAAGAATTTCCAGACATATACAATTTATTTATATTAGCTGGCCTTTCTGCCAGTTTGAGTACAATAAATAAATAAATACATAAATAAATAAATATTAGCAGCTTAGAATTGTACCCTAAATTTAATGTCATGAGTCTTTTTGCTAGATCATCTGTCTACCTGTCATCTGACTATCTATTCTATGTACTAGAAAATGGCTTTATTTGAAGCGTTGTGGATAGGACACTGGCCTCAAAGAACATAATATTTAGAATCAAATCATAATGTAGAAAATACGCTAAAACATGTTTTCCCTTTTATTTCTTTTTTTCCCTCTCATTTCAATGGGAGTTGTATTTCCACCCTATTTTCAATGGGATTATGTATTGTAATATATAAGTATGAGATACTAAACATAAGTAAGAGATATATGTAATCTCATTCTAGCTTCCTTTTATTTCAGACCTCAGGATTGTACTACCAAGCCCACATCTGACTCTGGGTTATGCTATAGTCTCAGGATCGACCTCATGTAACATGACTTTTCTTGTCCCCTTGTCATAAGATTTACTTAATCTGAAGATCTGAGAATCTTTCCCATCTGGATTCTCCAGTAACATTACTTTCACATACAACCATCTCTCTCTCTCCTACCTCCATTTTTCTAAGTTTTCTTTTTATGAATAAAAGGAGGAATAACATGGAAGATAATCTACAAAATAATCTACATGTGGAAGTTGCCATTAAATATTGTTGAGAGGATTTTTGTTTGTTTGTTTGTTTGTGTTGATTTTTAATACTGGAAAACCTTGGAAGGCAATATAAATATGCAAGAATAGGAAAATGGTATAGACTTATAGTGTGAACTAGAGTCATACATGTGATCCATCTTAGATGTTGCTTACGTGAAGTTATGGGATCATATTTTATCATCACTATTGTTTTTGTTTCTAGATTCTCAACTACCAAATTCAAATACAACTTGCCAAATATTAATTAGAAAGGTCTTTTTAACTTACCTAACTTTTTTTTTCCCCACAAAAATAACCCTAATGCACACAGGCATTGTTTGTGTAGATTAAAGCCATGGTTGCTTAAAGTTCTTTTATTTCTGCTATATTATTCATTCTTCAAGTGTTGCCAAACATATCTTCTGAAATATATCTTTTTAGAGAAGTGTCATGTCTGTATATGACAAGTGTTAAAAATCATAGCATATATTTTAAATTAAAAATGGCATAGCTTCTGTATCATACGGGCACAACATATGAAATAAGAAAACTGGTACGACTTTCTGGTTTTATCAAACCTATTTATTTACTCAGGCAGTACCACCCACCAGCTTTGTGCTGACCTGTCAGCTTACAGACTAATAATAATTCATTATTCTTCCACTGGGTCATGGGCCCTGTTGCCTTTTCCAATTCCATTATCTTAATATTAAGGTGCTATATATTACAAGCATACGTTGCAGCGTAAATTAATCTTAGATATATTACCCAGAAAAATAGTGGATACATTTCAGTACTTTTCTGATAATGTATATGCTTATTCTCATTTACATTTTCTAGGAAAGAGTAATGGTTTATTTTCTAAGAATTTGTGATATGGATTTTTAATTCCAGCATGAAATAGATAAAGGTACTGCATTTTGCAATCTACACAAGAACAGGAATTTAATGTATGTGAACAGTCTGCTCATTTACTAGAATAATATATCCTAAATGGCTTCAATGTGTTCATAGACAGCAAACACTAAAAGCAATAATTGGAAAAATATATCACCAGTCCAAATGTTCATGCAGTCTAGGGGTAGAGTCTGATGATCTTCCTAAACTCTTTGTTTTGTCGGGTTAGAGCATGACAGAATTATTAACTGACCTTCACATTCTAAGAAGTTTAAGGTATGAAAATACAAAGAATATAGATAAACCCATAGTTTAGTTATTATAAAGTGAATTAAAAAATATTAGAAAGACAGACTTTTATATGTATCAAATTATTCACCTAAAACCAGCTTCTAGGTGAATAAAATGTACAAAGATTTCATAGCAGAAATTTGAATTTCTACCATTAAGAAGAATGGATATTTATAATAACTATGAAACAAGCAACTTTATTAAATAACTTTTTTAGAATGAATACATATTTTTGTTCCAATGATAAAAACTTATTAAAATGATGAATATCATGAAAAAACTAATTACATTAGTTTAATAATGCAAGTTATAATACAGAAGACCCTGATATTCATGGCCTAACATGATATTTTGCTCATGGAAAGACCAAAAGAACTCTTTGTAATTAATAGCATAAGGGATTAAGCTCCATTCAACATTACATGGAACAGGGCTGAAGAGACTGTGTCATCTTCTACATGTGATTAAAAGGGTTCCATGAGGTTTTATAAGGACCCTGTGACCTCAGGCTATCTCTGACAGATAGTGAATTCCCTGAATGTTACAAAGCAATTTGCAGAGCTAGTGCAGAATCTCTAGCTCCTACCTGAGCTTGAGAAATAAGTAACCCAAGCCTTGATGGTGATTGGTATCCTGTTCAGATTGTTGCTACCATTTGCATGCAGTGTAGAAAGTACATGAAGGATGCTGAGATATAGAAGATGTGAATGGTCTTCAATGTGAAATATGGTTTTTAAAGATGGTGTTGCCACAGCATAGTATGACAAGAGTATGACAAGCCCAGAGTTCTGTGACTTAATAACACCAATCAATCCCAGGCATGAATTCAGTTAAACTCTTTTTTCTGTCTTATCTACTGCTTCTCTCTTCCTTCAGAGAGGTGCTCTTGTCTGCCATCCTGATGCTCAGCCCCTCTGAAAAAGACTCTGCTCACCCATCACTATGCCTCAATTCAAAATTCATATCCTCTAATAGATAATACCACAGGCAACAAAGAAAAACAGCAAATAATCCTGTTAGAAAGAATGGGAGTTAGACACAGAAACACCAGCTGGTCAACCAGAAGAAAGCAAATGAAAGATTTTATGATCCAAACTTTTGAGAGTTGCATCATCAAATCAGTTTTGCTCATATTTCATTGGCTAGAATAGTTGTATGATCATAAAGTACTGTTGATATGGCAACATTTTGACTTTAGTCATTATTTTTTCATAGAAGTATGATGCATGTGCAGAAGTTCCATAATTGATATTTTATAAGCAAATACACAAAATTAAATATAGTGAAACCTAAAAAATAAATATGGAAGGAATAAGATTAGAAACTGGAGTTGTAATACTCTTTCTCTTTGAATTCTGTAATGTTTATTAATTAAATTAGGCAAAAGACATGCAACAAAGATCTCTGCTACTTATTTGAAACACTTAGTTTTTTACTTTTATTACAATCTTTTGTTGTACTTAAGAAAGAATACAAATTTGAAGTTATGATAATATCTAGCATTAATTCTGCTCTTACTATGTGTCAATTACTACTCAAAAAGTTTTATAGGTATAGCTTATTTAATCCTTACAATCATATGAAATAGGTATTGTATATTATGTATTTTTTACAAATGGGATACATACTTTAAGCTGAAATAACTTAAGTAATTTGTCTAGTAAAAAAATAGAGTTAAGAATCAATTGCAAACATTCTAGATTTATTGCCTGAGCCACTTAATCAGTATAAGAAAAGATACGATCTAAAGGAACACATTGCCTCCCCCTCCCCAAGTGCTTTTGTAAAACTATGTTCTATTTAACAGAATTTGTATATTTCAGATATGGTGATATTTCAAATATTTATTGCATATATTTGAACATAAGGTAGAACCTCTGTAAGTTGACCACCCAAGGGACTGTAAGAAACCAGTCAATGTAAGGAACTATTTACAATTGAGGTGGTCAATGTAAGGAACTACTATTGAGTGCATGTGGTGCATGTTCAGTCTATGAAAATTAGGTCAACTTAAGGAGGTGATCAACATGGGGAGGTGGCCAACTATGAAGGTTCTGCTGTATGTATTCCCAAGCTTATTGTGACAATCCAAAAGTATGGCAATTCTGAACCCAATATAAACCTCTTAGAAAGGCAAAAACATGTATTTTCAACTTAAAATTAACATCCCATAGGGATATAAATTCATCACTACTGACATTCCAGATTATACTGAAAATTACAGTACTGTGTTTTTTTTTTTTTTTTTTTGAGACAGAGCCTCAAGCTATCCCCCTGGGTAGAGTGCCATGGCATCACAGCTCATAGCAACCTCCAATTCCTGGGCTCAAGCGAGTCTCCTGCCTCCGCCTCCCAAGTAGCTGGGACCACAGG
>CAUYQV010012616.1:0-16240 GCA_963574575.1 Galagoides demidoff | reverse complement strand
CGATTCTCTTGCCTCAGCCTCCCAAGTAGCTGGGACTACAGGCGCCTGCCACAATGCCCGGCTATTTTTTCTTTTTCTGGTTGTAGTCCTCATTGTTGTTTGGCAGGCCTGGGCTGAATTTGAACTCACCAGCTCCAGTGTATGCGGTTGGCACCCTAGATGCTAAGCTACAGGCACTGAGCCAATTGATTCATTTTTATCAGTACAGACTGACGGATTCCTATTTTATTTTTATTTTGTTGTTGTTATAGTTGTGAGTGCCATGGCCTCAGCCTAGCTCACAGCAACCTCAAACTCCTGAGTAACTGGGACTACATGTGCAATACCACCATGCTCAGTTAATTTTTCTATTTTTAGTAGAGACGGGGTATCACTTTGCTCAGGCTGGTCTCAAACTCCTAAGCTCAGGGGATCGTCCCACCTCAACCTCCCAGAGTGTTAGGATTCCAAGTATGAGCCACCATGACTGGCCAGAGTCCTGGTTCCTTTGAAAAGGAAATGTTGTCTAGAAACTAAGATCTGAATAATGCCAGAGTTTTCAGCAGAAGAGTAATATGATCTAACATGACTTGAAAGGATCGCTCAGGCTGCTATGCTAAACTGACTTTAAAGGGACTAAAAAGAAAGCAGATGCTTCTAGTTGGTAAAGTTCAAGGCAGAAGCGAAGAAGGGTGATACCAACTGAGACTAAACCACTCAGCCATTAGGAGTAGTTGGTAGAATCCAAGGCAGGCACTCAGCCATTAGGAGTAGTTGGTAGAGTCCAAGGGGCGGTGGGGGTGGGAGAGAAGAAAGGTGATACCAACTGAGACTAGCACAACCAATCACCTATTAGGAGTAGTTGGTAGAGTCCGAGGCAGTGGGGTGGGGGAAGAAGGGGATACCAATTGAGACTAGGACAATCACCCAATAAGATTAGTTGGTAAAGTGAAGGCAGAAGAAGGGTGATACCAACTGAGACTAAACTACTCACCCATTAGGAGTAGTTGAGTCCAAAGCATAATGGGGGGGAACCAAAGGGGGATACCAACTGAGTAGGACAACCAATCACTCATTAGGAGTAGTTGGTAGAGTCTAAGGCTGAAGGTGGGGGAAAGGGTGATATCACCTGAGACTAGGACAACCAGTAACCCATAAGGAGTAGTTGGTAGAGTCCAAGACAGAAGAGGGGGAGGAATGAAGGGTGATACCAACTGAGACTAAACCAATCAACTATTAAAAGTAGTTGGTAGAGGCTCGGCGCCTGTGGCTCAAGCAGCTAAGGTGCCAGCCACATACATGCGGATTCAAATCCAGCCTGGGCCACCAAACAACAATGACAGCTGCTACCAAAAAAATAGCTGGGTGTTGTGGCAGGCGCCTGTAGTCCCAACTACTTGGGAGGCGGAGGCAGGAGAGTTGCTTGAGCCCGGGAGTTGGAGGCTGCTATGAGCTGTGATGCCACTGCACTCTACCCAGGGCGTCAGCTTGAGGCAAAAAAAAAAAAAAAAAAGAAAAAAAAAGTAGTTGGTAGAGTCCGAGACAGAAGAGGGGTGGTGGAAAGGGGGATACCAACTGAGGCAAGGACAACCAGTCACCCATTTGGAGTATTTAGTAAAGTCCAAGACAGAAGTGAAGAAGGTGATACCAACTGAGACTAAACCATTAGGAGTAGTTGGTAGAATCCAAGGGGGGGTGGGGGAGAAGGGTGATATCAACTGAGACTAGCACAACCAATCACCCATCAGGAGTAGTTGGTAGAGTCCAAGGCTGTGGGGGTGGGGCAGGAAAAAGAAGGGTGATACCAACTGAGACTAGCACAACCAATCACCTACTAGGAGTAGTTGGTAGAGTCCAAGGCAGTGGGGTGGGGGGAAGAAGGGGATACCAATTGAGACTAGGACAAACAATTACCCAATAGGATTAGCTGGTAAAGTGAAGGCAGAAGGGAAGAAGGGTGATACCAACTGAGACAAAACTACTCACCCATTAGGAGTAGCTGGTACAGTCCAAGGCAGAAATGCAGGGGAAGAAGTGTGACACCATCTGAGACTAGGACAACCAATCACCCATTAAGAGTAGTTGGTAGAGTCCAAGGTAGAAGCAGGTGGAAACGAACTGAGACTAAACTAATCACTCATTAAGAGTAGGTAGTTGAGTTCAAGGCAGAATGTGGGAGGGGGAACCAAAGGGGGATACCAACTGAGTAGGCCAACCAATCACTCATTAGTAGTAGTTGGTAGCGTCTAAGGCAGAAGGTGGGGGAAAGGGTGATACCAACTGAGACTAGGACAACCAATCACCCATTAGGAGTAGTTGGTAGAGTCCAAGGCAGTAGCAGGGGGGAATAAAGGGGATCCCAACTGAGACTAGGAGAAACAATCACCCATTAGGATTAGTTGGTAGAGTCCAAGGCAGAACGGGTGGGAAAGGGTGATACTAACTGAGATTAGGACAACCTATCACCCATTAGTAGCTGGTAGTGTCTAAGGCAGAAGCTGAGAGGAAGAAGGGTGATATCAACTGGGACTAATCCAGTCAGCCATTAGGAGTAGGTGGTACAGTCCAAGGCAGCAGTGGCGGGGAAGAAGGGTGATACCAACTGAGACTAAAGACTATTAAAAGTAGTTGGTAGAGGCTCGAGGTCTGTGGCTCAGGTGGCTAAGGTGCCAGACACATACACCTGAGCTTGCGGATTCGAATCTAGCCCAGGCCTGCCAAACAACAATGACGGCTGCAACCAAAAAAAAAAAAAAAGAAAAAAGAAAGAAAGCAGATGCTTCTGTGTTAACAGAGTAGGCTTTTTGCTCTGCAATGCAAATCTGACCATGACATTTTTCTGTCAAAACTCTTTAACCAGTAATATTACTCATAAAGTTAAAAACTCTATGGCATTGCCAAGAAACCTATTCCATGGTTTGATTTCCTTGGTCTTCTCCACCTTCATCGCCCACTGCTCTCCTTCCTCAAATCCTCCATTTTGCCTATAGAGAACCATTTGTAGTTTCCAAGATGCTTTGTCTCACTCTTCTCTGCTTTTGCAAATACTCTCCCCTTTTGCCTTTTCCCACTCAACTTCTAAGCCATCTTATCCTTTAGGACTTAGCACAGATCTTTCCCTTCTGTGACACCTTCCCTGGGCAATTCCCTGCACTTGCATCCCACCCCAGGTATAAATAATTATTTGGGCCATTGTGTTATCACACATTCCATCATGGGAACATAGTGCCTCTCCTTCAGTCATCTTTCTGGACTCCGGAGAGAGAAAAAAAATCACCTTTTGGGGTTCCTTTGTCCTAATGTATCAAGGATAATTATTGGCTCTGTTTGCATGAGGCCCAAGTAGGGTTAGGTTCACTAGAGCCTGGTCCTATAACACAAATGAGGCCCCAAAGCTAAGGAGCTGGAGTTCTTGAGACTAAGCAGGGGTAGCAGGACTTCCAGAAGAGCAGAGACCTCCTCAGATAACCCTAGAGATATGAATAGGCTAGACTTCACAGGTACGTGGGGCCCGGGGCAGAGGGAGGCCAGGCTTGGCTAACTAGAAGACATAATTTGGTTGAGTCTTGAGACCCCTATAAGAACACACCATTCCCTTCGTGCCCTCCAAATCTCATATAATTCATAGCCTTCTTCTTGTTGTTATCAGACCATGAGTTAAGATCATCCAAGTAGGTCATGACCTTTAAGCCAGCTCGGAAACTGTATAAGATACCTTAAGTTAGTCCTCCTAAAAACATCTAGCTTTCAGAAACATTTCCTTCAGAGTCTTGAAGATGATGAACTTCATTAGTATCTCTTGACACCCATCAAAGTTCCCTAGTGTCAAGGCCCTATAGCCAAAGACTATCAGGAACATATCTGTAGTTGAACAAGTTAGGTTTATAACTTATTGCAATAAGGGAGAGCACACACTATGGGAAACCACAGGGCATCACAATAAGAGGTAGTCAAACAAACTTACTACAAGATCTGGGCTTTGGTTGGGTGATTTGGAAAGGGTTTAAAGAAGTGAAGGTAGGTTTTAGATTAGGTGCTGTCAGAGAACAGGGATCTATGGATCAGATCAGGGAACCCAGACATAAAATAATCCTCACATCCCCATCTGATTTTTGACAAATCAAATAAAAACATACACTAGAGAAAAGAATCCTTATTTAACAAGTGGTAATAGGAAAACTGGATAGCCACATGTAAAGAAGACTAAAACAAGATCCACACCTCTTACTACTCACAAAAATTAACTCATGGTACATAAAGGACTTGAACCTAAGGCATGAAACTATAAGAATTCTAGAAGAAAGCTTGGCACCCATAGTTCAGTGGTTAGGGCACCAGCCACATACACCAGGGCTGGCAGGTTCCAACCTGGCCCAGGCCTGCTAAACAAAAATGACAACACACAAAAAAAAATAGCTAGGTATCATGGTGGGCACCTTTAGTCCCAGCTACTTAGGAGACTGAAGCAAGAGAATTGCTTAAGCCCAAGAATTTGAGGTTTCTGTGAGCTGTGACACCATGGCACTCTACTGAGGGTGACATAGTAAGACTGTCTCAAAAAAAAAAAAAAAAAGAAAGAAAGAAAGAAAGAAAGAAAAGAAAACAGTGACTAATTCTCACATAAATTGGATTTAATTTTTACCAAAGTACATTATTTGAACAATAATTTTTAATTCAACTTGTTGATATGTTGTTTAGGATATTGCACCCTCATTTATAAGTGAAATATGTTTGTAATTTCCCTTTATAATAATATATTTTTTCCAATTTTAATATCAGGTATATCCAGATGAAGTAGAATGGTTTTGAAGTATTTCTTCTTTTTCTATTGTCTGTCTGCTTTTCCTCATTTTCTCTAAGATTTGACATGATCTGTTTTTTGAAATTATCTTCTATTTTTATTTGTAAAAATAAATATTCTCTATTTTTTGAGATTTTGGGAGAAAAAAGGAAGTTAACTGATGACTGCATACTGAACCTCATACACATACTTTTTATCTGACAATGTGAATGTTATTTTTTGCATTATTATTGCTCAATATTTCGTTGTAGCAATCATCTGATTTCTTTTCTGATTGTATGTATCTTCATTCATTCTTTATGCGGTTTTTGTTTCTGGTCCTTATCTTAAAAATTGTTATTGTTGTTAAATGTTAAGCCTCTTTAACTTTGTGAAGGCAAAAAGTGGAAACCAAATAAACACATGTAGATGTATAGAGAAAATTAAAAAAAATTCTAGAAGAAAATGTTAGAAAAATTCTTGTAGATATCAGCCTAGTCTTTTATGAAAAAGACCTAAAAAGCAATCACGGCAACAACAACAAAAAAATGGAACCTGATCAAAGTGAAAAGTTTCTGTGCAGCCAAGGACACAATAATAAAGAGACAACCTACAGAATGGGAGAAAATATTTGCATGGTATAAATCCAATAAAGGGTTAAGAACCAGAATCTACAAAGAATTCATGGAAATCAGCAAGAAAAAAAACAATTAAACAACTCCATTCAAAAGTGGGCAAAAGGCTCGGCACCTGTGGCTCAAGTGGCTAAGGCACCAGCCATATACACCTAAGGTGGTGGGTTCGAATCTAGCCTGGGCCTGCCAAACAAGGATGGCTGCAACCAAAAAAAAAAAAAAATAGCCAGGCATTGTGGTGGGCGCCTGTGGTCCCAGTTGCTTGGGAGGCTGAAGCAGGAGACTCACTTGAGCCCAGGAGTTGGAGATTGCTGTGAGCTGTGATGCCACAGCACTCTACCCAGGGGGACAGCTTGAGGCTCTGTCTCAAAAAAAACAAACAAACAAAAGTGGGCAAAAGACAACAACAGAAACTTTTCAAATGAAGATAGTCTAATGGTCAACAAACAGATGAAAAAATGCTCAGGGAAATGCAAATCAAAACCACAATGAGATATCATCTAACTAACTGCAGTGAGAATGGCTCTTATCAAAAAGTCCCTAAACAACATGTGCTGGCATGGATGCAAAGAAAAAGGAGCACATACACTGTTAGTGGGACTGCCAACTAATACAACCTCTATGGAAAACAGTATGGAGATACCTCAAAGAACTAGAAGTAGATGTACCTTTTGATCCAAGGGCGACATAGTGAAACTCTGTCTCAAAAAAAAAAGAAAAAAAGAATTCTAGAAGAAAATGTTAGAAAAATTCTTGTAGATATCAACCTAAATCCCACTACTAGGTAAATCCCACTACTAGGTATTTACTCAAAGCAAAAAGACATTGTATCAAAAAGACACTTGCCCTTAAATATTTATAGCAGCACAAGTCATAATTGCAAAGATGTGGAAAAAACCCAAGTGCCCATCAGTCCACGTGTGGGTTAATAAAATGTGGTATATGCATACCATGGAGTACTACTCTGCCATAAAAAGAAAATGGTGATCTACTATCTTTTGTAACAACCTGGATGGAACTGGAGACCATTCTTCTAAGTGAAGTATTGCAAGGATATGAACACAAACACCACATGTACTCACTACTAAACTGAAACTAATCCATCAGCACTTACGTGCACATATGGAATCAAGTAGGTAGAGGGGAGAGAGCTTGGGTAAATTGACGCATAACTGGTACAATGCACATATTCTGGGTGAAGGGCACACTTACAACTTTGACTTAAAAGTATAGAAGCAGGGGGTGGAGGAGGAGAGGGGAGAAGGGCGGATGGGTGGTGAGAGGGCGACTGGAAAGATCACCTATATGGTCTGTATAACAAGGGTACAAGTGAACTTTTCTAGAACTAGAGTATAAATGTTTTAATGCAATAACTAAGTAAATGATACGAAGTCTATGTTGACCAGTTTGATGAAAGTATTTCAAATTAAATATGAAAACACTATACTGTACCCCATGTTTGCATTAATGTATACAGCTATCATTTAATTAAAAAAAAAAACTCTTCATCACACCTAAAAAAAAAGTAAAGAAGCAGGGCCAGGTGTGGTGGCCCATGCCTGTAATCCTAGCACTCTGGGAGGCCATGGCAGATGAGGCTTGAGACCAGCCTGAGCAAGAATGAGACACCATCTCCACTGAAAATAGAAAAATTAGTCAGGACACCTGTAGTCCCAGCAACTTGGGAAACTGAGGCAAGAGGCTCTCTTAAGCCCAAGAGTTTGAGGTTGCGGTGAGCTATGAGGCCATAGCACTCTACCCAGATGACAAAGTAAGATTCTATTTCAAACAAAAGTATAAAAGCAAATTATGTAACCAAAATGTGTATAATGTGTATACTCCTACAATATTCTGAATTTGTTTGAGGGAGAAAAAAGCGGGAAAAGGAAGCAAAGACAAATCTGTCATGGAAGATCTCTCTGTAGAGGGCGGACTAGAGCAAGACTAGTGCTGTAACGTAAAGCAGCAGCAATCTCTCATATTACCCAGGAGAAGATGTTTGGCTTCTTGTGTCACAGTGACCTTGTTTTTGTCTGTGTCTAGACAAAATTACAAAATTGTCTTGTTTTGTTTTATCATGACCTTACAGTTACGTTGTCTGACATGGGTATTCTGTGAGATTATTGATGTCCAATAGCAGAATAACATGGTCTAGCTGTGAGTGCCAGGCAAGCTTATACCAACACCAAGGCCTGGCTATGAGCATCGAACCAGTTTCCAGAGGCTGCTTCTTTCTGTCTCCTTTGGCCAAAGGCAGATGAAGTCATGCTACAAGTTGTTACCCTATGGTAGCCCTATTTTTCCCATTACTGATCAGGAGGTTGCTTAGAGAATGTGGTCTGTCTCTGGACTGTACTACTTGCTGGAGAATGAGTTGTTGCATTCTCTGATATGAAAATGGCTACATGGTAAGAACTCAACACAAAAAGACTCTGGGAAGATCCGCATCAGCCAACTGAAAGACAAACAGTTATCAGAAACATACATCAATAACAGTTTCAAAGTCAGGGGCATAGGCTCAGCACCTGTACTCAGTGGTTAGGGTACCAGCCACATACACCCGGGCTGGCGGGTTCAAACCCAGCTCAGGCCTGCTAAACAACAATGACAAGTACAACAACAACAACAACAACAACAAAAATAGCTGGGCATTGTGGCAGGTGCCTGTAGTCCCAGCTACTTTGGAGGCTGAGGCAAGAGAATTACTTAAGCTCAGGAGTCTGAGGTTGCTGTGAGCTGTGATGCCACAGAACTCTACCGAGGGGGACATAGTGAAACTTTTTCTAAAAAAAAAAAAAAAAAGTCAGGGACATAGATTGTGAAACCTAGGCAATGAAAACCTATCCCAGAATCCAACTGGGTCTGTTGGAGACAACCAAGTGGCTTTTCTTTTAGCCTAGTCACAAACTGTCCTGCTTTTCCTACAGCACCTACATAACACAAGTAATATTTGCTATAGCATGAACTCTCCTCTGGCTGGTTAAGAGGAAATTAAGGGTTATGTCATTGTCTATGAGAACTCTGACTAATTTGTTGGGCTTTTAGAGCAGAAGTGCGTCATTTATGACATCTAGTAGTGTCAGAGACAAGTTTCAGACCACCCTTCCAGCTGTACTATTCCCACCATGGGAATTGCAGCTTTCAGTGTACACATAAATGGGGAATCATTTCTCCCTCTTCGAAGTTCTCCTGAGTAACCTGTTTGCTTCATTATGGAGGCTTCAGAGTGCTCTTTTCAGGGAGACAGGAGTCACTTGAAAGATGGTAGCTTTAAATCTCTGACAATTACCCTGAATACCCAGGATAAGGTAGTGTGGGGAAGGAGATACAAGGATTCCTTATACAAATATGTATAGAAAGAAGTACGTAAGTAGTGGGACCCTGGTGGAACATAGATTCCATTTGCAGTATAACTATCATTTGTTACAATAGGACTGAACCAACCTGTGACTCACAAGATAGACAAATCCCTTGGGCGGCCGAGGTGGGTGGATTGCCTGAGCTCATAGATTCAAGACCAACCTGAGCCAGAGCAAGACTTCATCTCTAAATTAGCTGGGCGTTGTGACGGGCGCCTGTTGTCCCAACTACTCAGGAGGCTGAGGCAAGAGAATCGCTTAAGCCCAGGAGTTTGAGGTTTACTGTGAGCTATGATGCCATGGCACTCTACCAAGGGTGACAAAGTGAGACTCTGGCTCACAAAAAAAAAAAAAAAAAGACAAATCCCATTAGTAGAATTAAACAGTTCCTGCAAAGAGGGTTGAAGAGAATAAACTAACCATTGCAACCGGGATATTCCCAATATTAGTGTCCACTCCTGATTGACTAGACCTTGCTGACAGGATTAGAATGACTTCAGCAGAAGCATGTTGTTGCTGTGAGGTCACAGTCCAAGTTTTACAAAACTAGAGGTTGAGATTAATGCTGTTGGGGAAACAAATACCTGAAGAGACCTATAAAAGGGAATGTACCTCCTGAAAGGTTTAAAAGAACAGCTATTACAGTTTTGTCAGCAGGGTTAGGCAGGGGTGGGGAGACCAGCAATCAGTTAACTTCAGAGTCATGGTTATGGGGAAAACATATAGGAGAGCTTTGTTCTTTTGGAAGTGGTAGAGGGAGACCGTACCGAGGCAAAAATAACAGGATGGAGATAAGGGATGTCACATTAGTATTCCAGGAGGCATCTAAGTAGAATAATAGGCAAAAATCATAGAAGAATAAAAGAACAGAAAAGGGTGTTAAAGAATCATGAAGTTAGTCTTGTTCTGTTATTTTGGGGGAAAGCTGCCCACCTGTAAAGTCAGCAGCTTCTGGGAGATTCCTAGGAATCCAAAGTTTAAGGTCTCCAGGTGGAATAGATGCCCAGTGATCAGGATGAAGTTATGCACACCCTTTACACTGGGAAACATGAATCTGGGCATCAACACCTTGGAGTTTTACTAGTGGGTCAGCTGTTTACAGTACCTAATAAGGTCCTTGTCATTGAGGGATTGACGGGGGCCCAGGCTTCTCAACAGCTCCTGCTATGAAAGTAGAACAAGAGGAGCCATAGGTCACAGTGGACATCTCCAGTAAGCTTGGCACACTGGACATGGGTAGCAGCTTTTTCGGTTTTGAAAGCCTTTGGTGGTTACCAGTCCTCCTCCTCTCACTTTGTTGTTAGCATCGATGGGCAACACATTCACAGGTATTTAGCTTCTCCTTCGCTGTGTAGACAGGACACTGAACATTCCACCCAATTCGTGTGGACTGTACTCCCCCAGGGATTCTGGGACAATCCTGAAATTTGGGGGAATGCTCTGAGCAAACTGCTCAGCTGAACTTGGATCCTCTGAGTGCCCATATTCAGAATGTAGACGACTTATTAACCTGTAGCCCTTCACATGAATCTTCTGTTGAGGACACTAGGCAGTTGTTAAATTTCCTTCAGGAGGATCAATACCATGTCAAAGGAAAAAGCTCAGTTGGGCAAACCTGAAGTTACTTGGGCTTTGTTCTTTCCCCTAGCGAGAGTAGGCTCTCACATGATCAAGTCCAGATAACTTGTTCCCTCACTACCCCCTCTACAAAAAAAACAACTCAGGAGTTTGTAGGAATTACAGGATACTGTCAAATATGGGTTCCCTGATGTGAAGAGCTGGCTAAGCTTCTAATGTTTTTTTCTGGGGGGGGGGGGGGGATAAAGGTGATAACATGGGGTAGGAAACAAAAAAAAAAGCATTTCAAGTCTTAAAACAAGTTCTTTTAAATGCACCTGCCTTTAGAATACATGATTTTAAAAAACCTTTCTATATCCTTTCATGGGGCCTACAATTACTATTATCCTTTCTTAATGTTTGGGTTCTGCCTGCTCATCCTTGTAATTAAAGTTGGTGTCTTCCAGGTTCCAACAGTTCCACGTTAAGATAATGCTGACGCAAGGATTCCAGCAAATACTGATGGAACCTTTTAACCAAGTGACCAGAAACTTCCGACCCCTGAAACCCCTGTAGAGTAGGGAACCCGAGGAAGGTTCCTAATAGGTAGGCCAATGCCCCTTTTTGACACCAGGAAGAGCTAAGACTAGTCATTGCCCATTTTCCTTTCAGGACCATATCTCCTCGGGGGAGAAGGGACACTAAGAAAGGGGCTTCAGGCTCAGCGCCTGTAGCACAGTGGTTATAGTGCCAGCCACAGACACCAAGGGTGCCAGGATCAAACCCTGCCTGGGCCAGCTAGACAGAATGACAACTGTAACAAAAAATAGCCGGGTCTTGTGGTGCATGTAGTCCCAGATACTTGGGAGGCTGAGGCAAGAGAATCGCTTAAGCCCAAGAGTTTGAGGTTGCTGTGAGCTGTGATGCCACAGCTCTCTACCCAGGGCAACAGCTTGAGACTCTGTCTTAAAAATATATACATATATATGGGTATGGCCAGAAGCAGTGGCTCACATCTGTAATCCTAGCACTCTGGGAGGCCAAAGTGGGTGGATTACCTGAGCTCACAGGTTTGAGACCAGCCTGAGCCAAAGTGAGACCTCATCTCTAAAAATAGCCAGGCATTTTGGTAGGCACCTGTAGTCCTAGGTACTCCAGAGGCTGAGGCAAGAGAATTGCTTGAGCCCAAGAGTTACAGGTTACTGTGAGCTATGACAATCAGAGCATTCTACAGAGGGTGACAAAGTGAAACTCAGTCTAAAAAAAAGAAAAGAAAAAGAAAAAATGTGAGTATGAGATAACCTAGGTAACCAATGACCGATAGAAAGAGACCATCCGTGACCAGTAGAAAAAGGCAATACTGCCTGGAGGAGCAGGGAAACCAATGAAAGACTTCCAGCCAATTTCAAACAGGGAGATCAGCTCTTTGGGTTCCCCGTCCCTCTCTCACCTTTTCTCCTCCATGAGAGGAACTTATTTTCAACTCTCTTTGGAAGTGCTATAAAGTTTCTTTGTTACCCTGAAAAAAAAAAAAAAGCAATTTTTCTCCAGTGTCTTTTCCAGAAAACTAAACCTCAATGTTGCAGATCACACAGAGGCTGTTTAGACAGATATTTTGGAAATGTAACCTGTACCTATTGGTGATAAAGCTAGAGGTATAGGTATTGTATGAATGACTTGCATTAATTAGTCATGTCTGCTTGTAACAGGGTAGTATCCAAGACTGAGAGTAGAATTCCCAAATACATGTGGTGGCTTGTTTTTAATTCATAAGATAATTTATGAGTTCCTTGGGCAGCGCCTGTGGCTCAGTGGGTAGGGCACTGGCCCCATATACCGAGGGTGGCGAGTTCAAACCCAGCCCCAGCCAAACTGCAACAGAAAATAGCCAGACACTGTGGCAGGTGACTATAGTCCCAGCTACTTGGGAGGCTGAGGCAAGAGGATCGCCTAAGCCCAAGAGTTGGAGGTTGCTGTGAGCTGTGATGCCACAGCACTCTACCAAGGGTGACAAAGTGAAACTCTGTCTCAAAAAAAAAAAAGAAGATAATCTGTGAGTTCCACCAGAGGGTTGATCTTACAGATATTAAAGCCAATGGTAATACTTTAGGCCATAGAAGTTTCTGATAGATTTGATAGTTTTATAATAGTTTTAGAATTCCATTAATACTCTTCTTTTTTTTTTTTTTTTGAGACAGAGCCTCAAGCTATCCCCCTAGGTAGAGTGCTGTGGCATCACAGCTCACAGCAACCTCCAACTCCTGGGCTCAAGCGAGTCTCCTGTCTCAGCCTCCCAAGTAGCTGGGACCACAGGCGCCCGCCACAACGCCCAGCCATTTTTTGGTTGCAGCCATCATTGTTGTTTGGCAGGCCCGGACTGGGGACTCGAACCTGCCACCTTAGGTGTACGTGGCTGGCGCCTTAGCCGATTGAGCCACAGGCGCAGAGCCAATACTCTTCTTTTTATGAGGACTGTGGATGATAAGGACAGGGGAGTTTCTGGGTAAAAGATAGAACTTTACAGAGCTCCTTACTACCAATGTCAGGAAAATTAGTTCCCTTGTCAGTAAAAAGATAAATTGGAATTCCCCATATTGGAAAAAAATGAAATCAAGTTTTTAGGCTCGGTGCCTGTAGCTCAAGTGGCTAAGGTGCCAGCCACGTACACCCAAGGTGGCGGATTTGAATCCAACCTGGGTCCACCAAACAACAATTATGGCTGAAACCAAAAAATAGCCGGGCGTTGTGGTCCCAGCTACTTGGGAGGCTGAGGCAGGAGACTCGCTTGAGTCTAGGAGTTGGAGGTTGCTGTGAGCTGTAATGCCATGGTACTCTACCCAGGAGGACAGCTTGAGGCTCTGTCTCAAAAAAAAAAAAAAAAAGATTTTATGTTTGCCACAGTTATGGCCTGTAGTGGGTTGGAAAGTATCCCTCCAAAATGCATATGCTGAAGCCTAACACTAGCACCTGAGAATGTGACTTTATTTGGAGCTAAGGTTTTTGTAGAAGTAATTAGTTAAGCTAAAATGAGATCATTCGGGTGGGCCTTCTTTTTGTTGAGACAGAATCTCATTCTGTTGCCCTTTGTTGAGGGCTGTGGTGTCATAGCTCGCAGCAACCTCAAACTCTTGGGCCTGAGTGATCCTCCTTCATCAGCCTCTCAAGTAGCTGGGACTAGAGGCACTAGCCAAAATGCCCAGCTACTTATTTTATGTTTAGTAGAGACAGGGTCTCACTCTTGCTCAGGCTGGTCTTGAACTCCCAAGCTCAAGCAATCTGCACCACAGCATCCCAGAGTGCTAGGATTACAGATACCTGTTAGCCACTTCACATGGCCAGGGTGGACCTTAATCCTTATTGATGTGAAGAAACACAGGAGAAGATAGCCATCCACAAGCCAAGGAGAGAGGTCTAGAACAGAAGGAACCAACCCTGCCAATACCTTAATTTCAGATGTCTAGTGTCCAGAACAATGAGGTGATGAATTTCTATTGTTTAAGCTGCTCCCTCACATTGTGTGATACTAGACTGTGACAACCCCAACAAACAAATACAGGGCTATAGAGCTCTCTTACAGGAAAAGTTTAACCCACTCTGAAAATAAACATTAACCAGACATACTCACAAGTCTATTGAGGAGGCATTTATAGGAAACCCACTTGGAGGTGTTCAAAGGACCCTCAAGGCTTTGATTCCCATCTATGAGTCAACTTTACAGATTAGCCAGGATTATGTTGTTAGCAGGCAGGACATGTTTTAGAAACATCTTGGGCAAAACTACTAAAATTATCCCACCAATGCTGGTTTAATATCATGGCCAATTTATCTCCACTATTTTGAATGATACCATGAAGAATTTTTGCTGAATTCTGTTTTAAGGGATTTGGGGCTACCAGCTGCCCATCCTGAGAGTGCCAAATTTTGTCCTCATGCAATGAGCTTTCAAATTTTTCCCAATGTATTTTTTCCAATTAGAGGCTTATCTCTGACAGTTAACAACCATCTCAATTAATTCCTCTAATGCGTCTCCTTTTTTTTTTTTAAATTATTTTTTATTATCATAACTTTGTACATTGATGCATTTATAGGGTTCAGGGTACTGCTTCAATGTATGATGTGAAATGCTTACATTGAACTAAGTAACACATCCATCACAATTATACTCATTTTTTTATAAGGGCTTATTTTATTTTATTTATTTATTTATTGTTGGAGTTTTTGGCCAGGGTCAGGTTTGAACCCGCCACCTCCAGTATATGGGGCCCGTGCCCTACTCCCTGAGCCACAGGCACCACCCCCTCATTTCTTAATAGTTTTGAAATGTACCATTGCATCATGCACATTAGGTGAGGTTCCCCCCCCCAAATACCCTTCCTCCTCTCATATCTCCCCTCCCCTCCCCTCTCTCTCCCCTTCCCTTCTACTTTCTGGACTATAGTTATGTTTTGCCATTCCTATGAGTGTGTAGGTGGTTATATATTGATTTCATAATAGTATTGAGTACATTGGATGCTTTTTTTTCCATTCTTTAGATACTTTACTAAGAAGAATATGTTCCAGCTCCATCCAGGTAAACATAAAAAATGTGAAGTTTCCAAATTGTGGTATATGTACACCATGCTTCTCCTTTCGGAGTGCTTACAGGAGAATTATCCTGGTTAAGACTGCTTGGTTAGGCTCGGCGCCTGTGGCTCAATCAGCTAAGGCACTAGCCACGTACACCTAAGGTGGCGGGTTCGAATCCAGCCCGGGCCCGCCAAACAACAATGATGGCTGCAACCAAAAAATGACTGGGCGTTGTGGTGGGTGCCCATGGTTCCAGCTACTTGGGAGGCGGAGGCAGGAGACTCACTTGAGCCCAGGAGTTGGAGGTTGCTATGAGCTGTGATGCCATGGCACTCTACACAGGGGGACAGCTTGAGGCTCCGTCTCAAAAAAAAAAAAAAGAGTTTAAGGTTGCTGTGAACTATGATGCCACTGCACTCTACCGAGAGCAACCAAATAAGAACACACACACAAAAAGAACAAGAAAAAGTGGCCTCAAAGGTAGCACTCCTGTCTCACTGACACTTCCACCACCACACACTACACCTCACCTGAAGAAGGACTTGAGATGGTTGCAGAAGTCAATTCCTCTATTAGTACTAAATTACCATTGATATTTCAGCACAAGGTGCTTTCTAACCGGCTGAAGGGACCCACAGGACGAAAAAGACATGATGCTTCCATCTAGAGGCATTGATGCGCTCACTAAGGTTTCCCATTTGTGGCAGGTGCGTCAATGGCTGACTCCTTAATGACATTCTCTATAACAGCAGTCACTGCACTTCGTACACCCAGCACCCCAGATGATAGGGTCAAGTCATTGCAAACACAAATGGTCTTAAAAGTAGTGCCCCCCCTTTCTCAGTGCCTTTTGCTCAGTGGCTAGGGTAGGTTCTAACTCAGCTCAGGCGTGCCAAAAACCAAATGACAACCAGGCAGCACCTGTGGCTCTAAGGAGTAGAGGGCCAGTCCGTATACCAGAGGTGGTAGGTTCAAATCCTGCCAAAAAAGAAAAAGAAAAGGGCATTGCCGGTGGCTGAAAAGAGTAGGGCACCGGCCCCACATACCGGAGGTGGTGAGTACAAACCTGGTCACGGCAAAAAAAAAAAAAAAAAAAAAATTGCAACCACAACCAAGGAATATCCAGGCGTTGTGGCAGGCTCCTGTAGACCCAGCTACTTGGGAGGCTGAGGCAAGAGAATAAGCCCGAGAATTTTAGGTTGCTGTGACCTGTGAGGCCATGGCACTCTACTAAGGGTGACATAGTGAGACTGTGTCTCAAAAAAAAAAAAAAACAGGGGCGGCGCCTGTGGCTCAAAGGTGTAGGGCACTGGTTCCATATGCCAGAGTTGGCAGGTTCAAACACAGCCCTGACCAAAAACTGC